>JAVUPR010000290.1:0-280861 GCA_036785695.1 Gentiana straminea
GGCCTGGCCTGGCCTGGCCTGGCCTGGCCTGGCCTGGCCTGGCCTGGCCTGGCCTGGCCTGGCCTGGCCTGGCCTGGCCTGGCCTAGGCCTGGCCTGGCCTGGCCTGGCCTGGCCTGGCCTGGCCTGGCCTGGCCTGGCCTGGCCTGGCCTGGCCTGGCCTGGCCTGGCCTGGCCTGGCCTGGCCTGGCCTGGCCTGGCCTGGCCTGGCCTGGCCTGGCCTGGCCTGAGCCTGGCCTGGCCTGGCCTGGCCTGGCCTGGCCTGGCCTGGCCTGGCCTGGCCTGGCCTGGCCTGGCCTGGCCTGGCCTGGCCTGCCTAGGCCTGGCCTGGCCTGGCCTAGGCCTGGCCTGGCCTGGCCTGGCCTGGCCTGGCCTGGCCTGGCCTGGCCTGGCCTGGCCTGGCCTGGCCTGGCCTGGCCTGGCCTAGGCCTGGCCTGGCCTGAGCCTGAGCCTGGCCTGGCCTGAGCCTGGCCTGGCCTGGCCTGGCCTAGGCCTGGCCTGGCCTGGCCTGGCCTGGCCTGAGCCTGGCCTGGGCCTGAGCCTGGCCTGGCCTGGAGCCTGGCCTGGCCTGGCCTGGCCTGGCCTGGCCTGGCCTAGGCCTGGCCTGGCCTGGCCTGGCCTGGCCTGGCCTGGCCTGGCCTGGCCTGGCCTGGCCTGGCCTGGCCTGGGCCTGGCCTGAGGCCTAGGCCTGAGCCTGGCCTGGGCCTGGCCTGGCCTGGCCTGGCCTGGCCTGGCCTGGCCTGGCCTGGCCTGGCCTGGCCTGAGGCCTGGCCTGGCCTGGCCTGGCCTAGGCCTAGGCCTGGCCTGGCCTGGCCTGAGGCCTGGCCTGGCCTGGCCTGGAGGCCTGGCCTAGGCCTGGCCTGGCCTGGCCTGGCCTGGCCTGGCCTGGCCTGGCCTGGCCTAGGCCTGGCCTGGCCTGGCCTGGCCTGGCCTGGCCTGGCCTGGCCTGGCCTGGCCTGGCCTAGGCCTGGCCTGGCCTGGCCTGGCCTGGCCTGGCCTGGCCTGGCCTGGCCTGGCCTGGCCTGGCCTGGCCTGGCCTGGCCTGGCCTGGCCTGGCCTGGCCTGGCCTGGCCTGGCCTGGCCTGGCCTGGCCTGGCCTGGCCTGGCCTGGCCTGGCCTGGCCTGGCCTGGCCTGGCCTGGCCTGAGCCTGGCCTGGCCTGGCCTGGCCTGGCCTGGCCTGGCCTGGCCTGGCCTGAGCCTGGCCTGGCCTGGCCTGGCCTGGCCTGGCCTGGCCTGGCCTGGCCTGGCCTGGCCTGAGCCTGGCCTGGCCTGGCCTGGCCTGGCCTGGCCTGGCCTGGCCTGGCCTGGCCTGGCCTGGCCTGGCCTGGCCTGGCCTGGCCTGAGCCTGGCCTGGCCTGAGCCTGGCCTGAGCCTGGCCTGGCCTGGCCTGGCCTGGCCTGGCCTGGCCTGGCCTGGCCTGGCCTGGCCTGGCCTGGCCTGGCCTGGCCTGGCCTGAGCCTGGCCTGGCCTGGCCTGGCCTGGCCTGGCCTGGCCTGGCCTGGCCTGGCCCTGGCCTGGCCTGGCCTGGCCTGGCCTGCCTGGCCTGGCCTGGCCTGGCCTGGCCTGGCCTGGCCTGGCCTGGCCTGGCCTGGCCTGGCCTGGCCTGGCCTGGCCTGGCCTGGCCTGGCCTGGCCTGGGCCTGGCCTGGCCTGGCCTGGCCTGGCCTGGCCTGGCCTGGCCTGGCCTGGCCTGGCCTGGCCTGGCCTGGCCTGGCCCTGGCCTGAGGCCTGGCCTGGCCTGGCCTGGCCTGGCCTGGCCTGAGGCCTGGCCTGGCCTGGCCTGAGCCTGAGCCTAGGCCTGGCCTGGCTGGCCTGGCCTGGCCTGGCCTGGCCTGGCCTGGCCTGGCCTGGCCTGGCCTGGCCTGGGCCTGGCCTGGCCTGGCCTGGCCTGGCCTGGCCTGGCCTGGCCTGGCCTGGCCTGGCCCTGGCCTAGGCCTGGCCTGGCCTGGCCTGGCCTGGCCTGGCCTGGCCCTGGCCTGGCCTGGCCTGGCCTGGCCTGGCCTGAGCCTGGCCTGGCCTGGCCTGGCCTGAGCCTGGCCTGAGCCTGGCCTGGCCTGGCCTGGCCTGAGGCCTGGCCTGGCCTGAGGCCTGGCCTGGCCTGGCCTGGCCTGGCCTGGCCTGGCCTGGCCTGGCCTGGCCTGGCCTGGCCTGGCCTGGCCTGGCCTGGCCTGAGCCTGGCCTGGCCCTGGCCTGGCCCTGGCCTGAGCCTGGCCTGGCCTGGCCTGAACCCTAAACCCTAAACCCTAAACCCTAAACCCTAAACCCTAAACCCTAAACCCTAAACCCTAAACCCTAAACCCTAAACCCTAAACCCTAAACCCTAAACCCTAAACCCTAAACCCTAAACCCTAAACCCTAAACCCTAAACCCTAAACCCTAAACCCTAAACCCTAAACCCTAAACCCTAAACCCTAAACCCTAAACCCTAAACCCTAAACCCTAAACCCCTAAACCCTAAACCCCTAAACCCTAAACCCTAAACCCTAAACCCTAAACCCTAAACCCTAAACCCTAAACCCTAAACCCTAAACCCTAAACCCTAAACCCTAAACCCTAAACCCTAAACCCTAAACCCTAAACCCTAAACCCTAAACCCTAAACCCTAAACCCTAAACCCTAAACCCTAAACCCTAAACCCTAAACCCTAAACCCTAAACCCTAAACCCTAAACCCCCCTAAACCCTAAACCCTAAACCCTAAACCCTAAACCCTAAACCCTAAAACCCTAAACCCTAAACCCTAAACCCTAGAAACCCTAAACCCTAAACCCTAAAAACCCCTAAACCCTAAACCCTAAACCCTAAACCCTAAACCCTAAACCCTAAACCCCTAAACCCTAAACCCTAAACCCCTAAACCCTAAACCCTAAACCCTAAACCCCTAAACCCCTAAACCCTAAACCCTAAACCCTAAACCCTAAACCCTAAACCCCTAAACCCTAAACCCTAAACCCTAAACCCCTAAACCCCTAAACCCCTAAACCCCTAAACCCCTAAACCCCTAAACCCTAAACCCTAAACCCTAAACCCCTAAACCCCCGAACCCCGAACCCCCGAACCCCGAACCCCGAACCCCGAACCCCGAACCCCGAACCCGAACCCGAACCCTAAACCCCCGAACCCCGAACCCCGAACCCCGAACCCCGAACCCCGAACCTAAACCCCGAACCCTAAACCCGAACCCCGAACCCTAAACCCCGAAAAACCCAAAACCTAAAACCACTAAACCCTAAACCCTAAACCCAAAACCCTAAACCCTAAACCCTAGTTCCTGCAACTTTTCTGCCTATTTTCTGTTTCTGATCGTATCCAGACGCTCGTTCATTTAATTGAACGTTCGTCCATTGCTTTCTAATTTCAGACGCTCGTTCACTATAGTGAACGTTCGTCCAACCTTCCCGTCTTTCTCGTTTTTTTTTCGCTTATTTTTAGTTCTTCGTTTTATTTTCTTTCCTTTAGTTTTTAGTTTATTTCTTAGGTTTAGTTTATAGTTAGATTAATCTTAGTTTTAAGTAATTAGTGACATAACCAACTTAGGAGTTATACCTCAATCTGATAACTATACGATTCCCTTAGGACGACTCGGCAACACCTTATACTATGTACCTTATACTTGGGGTGTTCCGATAATATAAATTTAAAACACGTTTTTAACGAACAAGTTTTTGGCGCCGTTGCCGGGGAATCGGTAACGGTTGTCAGATTCTTCGTAGGTATAGTTTCTCTAGTTAGTAACTTTCTTAGGTTTTAGATTAGTTTTGTTTTCCTTAGTCTCAGTTTGTTTATCTTCTGTTTCCCGTTGTTTTTCAGCTCCGATCCTCGTTTTTCGGCTTTTGAACGAACGTCCAATCATACGAGACGCCCGTTCATTCGAGAAAAATTCCCTTTTTATCGTTTAGCGATCGAACGAGCGTCTGGCCTCTCCAAACGCCCGTTTGTTTAGTAAATACGCCTCTGAACTGCTTTTAGTACACCAGACGAGCGTCTATTGAACCAGACGCCCGTCCGGGAACTTCCCTAGACAAACGCTCGTTCACGATTCTGAACGCCCGTCCGTCTATCTTTCTTGTTCTTCTCCTTTCTTCTCTTAGCTTGTATTCCAAGGTTAACTCTTCTGTCAACCTGACTTTTAGTCAGTGTTGACCTCTCTGGTTGTCCTCCTGGTTTATGCAAACCAGAAGCAAGAAGGGACCTCTCTCTTTGATCGAGAACCGGAACGGTCCATCCAAGAAGAAGGCTTTTTCCCGATCTAGACATCATGGCCGACCAAGTTCAAAATCCGAATCTAGTTCCTCCTAATCCACCTCCCAAATCAAAATCCGGACCCTCAAGCTCAAATTTGAATCGGCTCCTTCAACAAATACGGTTGTTACAACAACAACGAGAATCGACAAGCTGGGCTACAAAACCAATTGCAACAACTCCATCAAGCCCAGCTAAATCAAGACCCCTATGCCCCTTATCTTAACCAAGACTTCCTGGAGGGGCATAGAACTATTCGACCTCCAGATATGGTGCAAGCACTAGCCACCGGTCAAAAGGCGATAGAGAGACAGATTGGCCAGATGGCTGATCAACAAGCAAGCGAGGCCCGAGGAAGACCGCCGAGTTACACGAGATAAAAATCCTAAGGCGAGTAAGTAAGTGCTCGTAATGCCATCACACCGCGGTGGAATTATGGACAAGAGGAGGAGTTGAATGCGGTTACACTTAGAAGCGGAAAGAGAGTTGGACCCGAGAAGCGTCGGGAAACGAGTAGCCCCTCCCGACGCCTACGAGTTCGGAGGGGATAAGCAGCAGACAAATACCGAAGAAAGCGCCAGTGAGCGAGAGCTGAATGATAATGATTCCTCGGGGGAAAGTGATGAGGATGTTGAAAAGAGTAGTCAGATGGCCGAACCCCTGACTAAAAAGAAAGCTGAAAAGTTTGTCAGATGGAAGGATAAGGAGGATGAAGCCATTAAAAATCAAATTCCAATCAATCATCCGAAAACCCTTCCTTATCCAGCAAAGAAAAATGAGAATACTTTGAACTCTGATAAAACTTACGATGGAGTGAGGAAGCTGCTTAGAGAAACCATGGTGACTATGCCTCTTGCCGAAGTGTTAACTGAGATGCCTAAATGCTCCAAGTTTCTTAAGGACGCCTGTGGAAGTAAGAAGAAGGCTGAAAGGAATGGCGAGATGAAGTGCTAAACGAAGAATGCTCGGCAATTTCTCGAGCATTGCAATAAAACGTGGTGACCCCGGACGACCTTCAATCTCTTGCATGATCGAAGGCCGCACGTTCCACAATGTCTTATGCGACTCGGTGCCTCTCGTTAATGTGATGCCTTTGAACATCCGCAAAAGTCTCGGGTTGGACAAAAGGCTAAGGGAGCGCCCGTCTCTCTTCGGTTGGTGGACAAATCTAGCCGTTTAGCACCGGTTGCGTTAACAATGTCCTTACCCATGTTAAACAATTGGTGTTTCCAACCGACCGGGTTATATTGGACTACCAATCGACAAGGAAATGCCCCCGATCCTAGGCCGGCCTTTCTTGGACACCTCCGCCGCCACCATTGACTTCCACACCGGCCAAATTACCTTGAGAATATGAGACACTTCCATTTCCATCGAGCAAGGTAAAAGTTCGAAGAATCCCCAATTCGGGGAATTTCATTCATTGAAGCAATTTATGGGGATGAATCGACCACGATGAAGAGCTCGCGAGAGACGGGAGCCCTGGATGTCATAAATCACGAAGAAGAAGAAAACAAGCTGTTCAAGAGCCGTAGTCACTGTAGAGCTGTCTCAACAACTTGCGCATACTGAGCCTATAAGTGAACAGAAAATTTGGGACATTCCGGGGATGAGCAGTGGTGATCTGAAGGAGCTCAATCAGGCAGACTTTAACCTTGCCGAAGAGGAAATTTTAATGGGAAGCTGGGATGAAATCGAATTCTGGAGAGAAGCTGCCCATTGGGAGTTGGATGATTGGGAGCGACTTGCCGATGAACTTGAAGAAGAAGAGCTTAAGAAGGTGATTGCACATCGCAAAGAAGAAACGGAAGTGGACGGGGAGATTCCTTTTGATGACGTGATTCAATACCTTTTCGGGATTACTCCCCGGGAAGATGAGGTGTTTTTCGGTCAACCGGTCCAAACTCAAATAGAAAAAGGTGGTCCGTTAAAATCTAGCATCGAGCAACCACTGTTGACTTAGAGTTGAAACCACTTCCGCAGTATCTAAAATACATCTTTCTTAAAGACAGTGATAAGTTGCCCCTAATCATCTCGTCTAAACTCGAGCCCGAGCAAGAGGCAAAATTGATCAAAGTTTGGAGAAACATATCCTCGCGTTCGGATGGCGGTGGGCGATATCGAGGAATCACCCCGGATGTATGCATGCATAAGATCCGAACGGAGGAAGGAGCGAAAAAGGTCGGACAACCGCAAAGAAGGTGAATCCGCATATGCAGGAGGTTGTCAAAAAGGAGATCATCAAATGGCTTGATATGGGGATTATTTATGCCATCGCCGACGGTGAGTGGGTTAGCCCTACTCAAGTTGTGCCAAAGAAGGGGGTATTACCGTAGAAAAAAATGAAAAGGGGAGGAAATTGCTTTACGCCTTGTGATGGTTATAGGGTCGCATTGATTATCGCAGATTGAACGAAGTCACCGCAAAAGATCATTTCCCCTTACCCTTCATTGACCGGCTAATTGAAAGGCGAGTGGTCACAAATATTATTGTTTTCTCGATGGATATTCGGGTACTTCCGGATAGCCATCGATCCTAATGACCAGGAAAAGACCACGTTTACGTGTCCATCCGGTACTTTTGCTTTTCACGAGAATGCCATTCGGCCTATGCAATGCACCCGTGACTTTTCAACGGTGCATGTTAGCCATTTTTGACGGACTTGTAGAGCAATGCATGGAGGTCTTTATGGATGACTTCTCGCCTATGGCGACAGCTTTGATGATATCTTAAGGAATCTAGATATGGTACTCCGGCGATGTGTTGAGAAAAATTTGGTGCTTAAGCGGGAGAAATGCCATTTTCTAGTTGACGAAGGGATTGTTTTGGGACACAAGTTGTCCCGGTGAAGGTATCGGGTGGATAGGGCTAAAGTAGAGGCCATTGAGAAAATGTCATATCCAAAGACAAGTTAAGGAGGTACGAGGATTCCCGGGACATGTAGGCTTCTATCGGCGTTTTATTAAAGATTTTTCGACTATAGCAAAGCCGCTATCCAACCTTAAAGAGGAAGTAGAGTTCGTGTTTGATGATGCGTGTAAGGAAGCTTTCAAATGCTTAAAGGATAAGTTAACCAGTGCCCCCATTTTGATCGCGCCCGACTGGACTAAACCTTTCGAACTCATGTGCGATGCCTCTAACTACGCTATAGGCGCGGTTCTAGGGCAAAGAATTGACAAAAAGTTCAGACCAATCTACTATGCGAGCCGAACTTTGAACCCAGCTCAGTGTAACTACACTACTACAGAGAAAGAATTCCTAGCAGTCGTTTTTGCTATGGATAAGTTTCGAAGTTACCTTCTTGGGTCTCGAGTTGTGGTTTGGACGGATCATGCAAAGCATTACGCTACCTCATGGAAAAAGCGAGACGCCAAACCAAGGTTACCGAGATGGATTCGATACTACGGGAATTTGACCTTGAAATTAAGGATAAGAAAGGTAGCGAAAATGTTGTAGCGATCACTTATCTCGCTTAGTGAACGTGGGTGACGAAAACACTAAGGAAATAGGCATTGACTTTCCAACCGAGCAATTAATGAGGCTAGAGAATGTGAGGCCGTGGTATGCGATTACGTCAATTACTTAGCGACCGGACATCAGAAGAGATGACGTATCGGGAAAAGAAGAAGTTTTTCGGTGACTTGAAGTATCTCGTATGGGAGGATCCACATTTGTTTAAAGTCCGCAAAGACGGGTTGCTTAGAAGGTGTGTTCCGGAACATGAACAACCGGATATCTTAGAGCAATGTCACGGTGGCCCTGTTTGGTGGACACTACGGAGCACCAAAGATCGTTGCAAAGATCCTTCAAGCTGGATTCTACTGGCCGACCCTGTTTAAGGATGCAGAAGCCTTTTGTAAAGGTTGTGATAGGTGCCGAGAAGCGGACGGCGAGTAGTAGGATGGAAATGCCACTTAAGCCCATTCTTGAATGCGAAGTTTTCGATGTATGGGGCATAGATTTTATGGGACCCTTTCCATCCTCATGTGGTAATAAGTATATCCTCGTACGTGTGGATTATGTTTCAAAGTGGGTCGAGGCCATAGCTACTCAAACTAATGATCATAAAGTCGTGAAGAAATTCTTGCAAAAGAATATCTTTACTAGATTTGGTCGTCCGAGAGCACTCATTAGTGATGAAGGTACTCACTTTTGCAATGCGCCGCTTGACAAGATCCTTGAGAAGTATGGTGTCAAACATAAGATTGGTACACCATATCATCCTCAAACTAGTGGCCAAGTCGAGGTAAGCAACCGGAGCCCGAAAAGAATTTTGGAGAAGACCGTGAACAATAATAGATCTAATTGGAGTCTTAAGTTTGGATGACGCATTGTGGGCTTATCGTACCGCATTCAAGACCCCGATGGGCACGTCACCCTTCCAAATGGTTTATGGCAAAGCTTGTCATTTACCTCGTCGAACTTGAACACGAGCTTTTCGGGCAATTAAATTCTTAAATTTCGATAGCCGGCTACGTGGGGAGAAACGGTTGTTACAATTGAACGAGCTCGACGAATTCGGACTCCGTGCGTACGAGAATGCTAAGCTTAGCAAGGAAAGAACGAAGATGCTCCATGACGCTAAGATCAAGGACCGAGAATTCAAAGTTGGTGAAATGGCTTTACTCTATAATACCGGACTTCATTTGTTTCTGGTAAGCTAAAGTCTAGATGGTCCGGTCCATTTGAGATTCTCGAGGTAAATCCAAGTGGAGTAATTACTTTGAACGGGTATGGTAATCAAGCTTTTAAAGTGAATGGCCATCGACTTAAGAAATATTTTGGGCAACCAAAGGAAAAGCACGAGATTCTTTATTTCCAAAGAAGAGATGAGAGTACGGATGTCCCGATTTGTGAAGAGATTCCATCTTATTTCTTTGAGTCAGATGATGATGACGTTCCTATATCCACCCGTAAGGTACCTTCTGTTGAGACTTCTGATCATACCACTATGTCTATGCCTATCGTGCGCAAGAACAAGAAGAAGAGAGTCAGTGTAGTTTGGAGAGAAAAGTTTAATGATCTTATTGCGCACTTGACTTGTTGTTGTGGTGAAAATCACTTCCGCCCTAGTAATTCTAATTCCGATACTGAGGTGGCGGCAGTTAAACCAAAGTGGCCCGACCCGGGTTGACTTTGAAGAGTATGTCAAGCTAATGACATAAAAAGAGCGCTTCTAGGAGGCAACCTAGCTTTGTTTCTTTTCTCTTTAAGTAAGCTATTTCTGTTTCAGTTGTAGGAGTAGTACCTTGGTTGTTTGAGTGAGATGTTGTGTTCCTACGAGTTGTTGAATGTTTCGTTTATGTTTATTCATATACCCCTTGTACCCCGAGATTATATGTATGTCGAGTCTTTGAGATACCTTAGAGCGGGTTCGAGCTATTCTATCCAATGTTGTCAATTCGAGTTGCAGTGGTACATTCATGCTACGGCCTGACCTCTGCTAACTTTCATCCGACAACCACTGTTGAAACCAGCTAAGTTTTCTTTTTTTTTCTTTTATTTTGCACATTCTGAGGACATAATGTGATTTAAGTGTGGGGGGGTGTCTGGGTATGTTTTTATGCTATATCTTTGAAATATGAGTGAATTTTTAAATTTCGTCGAAATTTAAATTTTTTGTGAGTCTCGAGCATATAATTGGAACTAGATGCTTGCTAGTTGTAGTTTTCTAACGATGATAGTATGTGACTTAGTGAGATAATTATAGCATGTCTTTACTTTCATGGAGATAGTATTCATTCTTCACGTTCACGGAGCCTTTGATTTTGAAGCATGACTTTTGAACTATATCCTTCCATTGTTTTAGTGATTTATCTTAGGAAGGTCAGTATAGTTACACCTAAGTTAGACCATATACTGTGAATATCTGTAAGTTTGAATGTGATAAGTGAAACGTGATTAAGTCTTTGCAATAGTAATAAATTGTTTACTTGAGGTGTTATGCTCAGTGGTCTGTGCTACTAGAAAATAATCTTTTCCACTGCCAGCCAGAAATCTCTAAGTAAACATAATTGTAATTGTGTGTGTCGGAAGCTGGTTTATGATTTGGGTGCGGTAGGGTATACCACGTATGTCCTATTCCACTATGATGACCAAAAGCTCACGACAGTCAGGAAAAGCTGCCTTATGATTGGAGTAAGGTAGGGGATTATCTTGAAATGTCCTATTCTGCTATGAGGGCAAAAGCTTATTCTGATATGTGTTAGAAAAGTGGCGCCGTTGCCGGGGAATAGGTGTCATGTTGAATCTAGTTTTGTTAGTTCTCGATTTTGTTACGTTTTATTTTTGTTTTTAATAAAAGTAGCGTATACCAAGTTGAGAGTTTTTATTTTGCCGTGTTTCGATGACCGTTAGGTTAAGAATGTGCAAAAGTTTTTTACTCAACTTGTTTTACGTGAAGTTTATATGTTTATGTGTTACCTAGTCTAACCCCCGTGCTTAATTTGATAAAATTTCTTGTGCCGTGATACGTGTTGCCGTGTTGTGTTCATAAGTATTTAGGGTTTTGCTTTGTGTTTTCCGCTCGTCCGTGCATTCTTGTTGTATGGACGAGCGTACGTTCGTTGGACGCCCGTCCGTTCTTCATCCGCAGGTGGACGAGCGTCCGATCGAACGGGCGTCTGAAGATCTGAACCAGCGTCCAGAATCGTAATTCACATTCAAGAAAGTTCGACGTTGTCCAAACGAGCGTCCAGTCTCCGTCCAAGCATCCTGGACGGGCGTCCGGTTGAGTGAACGGGCGTCCACCGCCGTTTTTGCCGAAACCGACTTAGTTCTTGTAGCAACCGCCTCTCGTTTTCTATTTAAAGCACAAAGCAGCCCCAAACCCTAATTCATTCGAAATTTCTCATACACAAAACCCAGAGGAGCACCGTACCTTGGAGATTTGAAGGCCGGTCACCCGAGCCTTGTGCTCGGGTGAACCGAGGTTAGATTAGGAGTAGATTAGACGTTTTCTTTTTCGTTCTTGGATCCTTCAATGTATGAGACTATGTGAGTTCTTCTTGATTTATTCAATTCAGTTTTTCTTCATGAGTTTAGTTCTTTTTGTATCTTTTCTATGTGTTTATGATGCCATGAGAATAGATTGGAAGATTTGTTTTCTATTGATGTTTATAATACGGAAGTTGCATAAACGTTAGATCACCATAGGAAGATAGGATTTTTAATCGTTAATGATGACAAGTTAATCGATTAATTATCTAGGTTGTTAGATTCTAAAATACGAGAGTTAACCTGAATCTGCACCGAGTTTTGTATTGAAAATCAGTTTCAACTTACGAGAGAGTAGAGATTGATAAATTGAATTCACTAAGGAATTAGGAATTCATAGCTTGAGAATAAATTCACTAAGGAATTAGGGGTTTATGTCTCGTGATAAGGTGAAACCACAAACTGAATTAAAATCATGAATTGAACTAGGGTTGAGATCACATAGGTTTGTACTTGGTTTGATCCCATGTTTCCTTAGGTTAGTTTGTTTATTTTATTCCTTAGGTTAGATTATTTGAATTATTTTCTGTTTTTATGTTTTGTCTTTCGTTTATTTGTTTTCTTGAGTAGCAATTGGTAGGATTAATAGATTAGATTTAATATCCCTTTTCCCTGTGGATCGACCCTGTACTTACCCTACTATGCTATCAACTACCCGGTATTTGGTCGGTTAGGAGTTAGTTTGCATGTTAAGTATAGGTTTATAAATTTTCTTTTGTTTTTATGATGCAAAATCCTCCCAACAAAAGTGGCGCCGTTGCCTAGGATAGTCATTGAAATTTTTGAGAGGATATTCCTTTGAAAGGCTTGTTAAATTTGAGAAGGGCTTGTCACACATACACTGAATCTATCTCTGTGATGGTATTGTTGGCTGTAGTTGTTGTATCTTTTGTTACGTGAGTTAGAGATCTATGTGGAGTGCATGAAAGTTGAGCTATAGTTTTGATTGTTTTGTCCGGGACGAACAAAAGTTCAAGTGTGGGGGAGTTGTTCTCGGTGAAATTTATGGTTTTTATCGCATTATTAGAGAACAATATCTTTCGTATTTTAGTAATTTTTAGAGAAAATTATATGTTTAAGGCGTGAATTTGAATAATGGGTTTAGAAGTGTCAAAAGTGTAATTTGGGCGCTTTTATGTGTTAAATTTATTGAATTGTTATTATTTGAGGATGAACGAGCGTTTACTCAGCGTCCAGGCATTCTGGACGGGCGTCCACGAGACCAGACGAGCGTCCGTTGCCGACTTTCAGCAAACCGCCTCTTATTCCTATAAATACAGCAGCAGCCCCAACCCTAATAGAATACTTTTTTTACAGAGCCGCACTACACATAAAAAAAGTTGCGCCCTAGAGAGTTCAGCCGCATCTTCCCTTCATGAAGATGAGTCCCTCCAATCCAATGATCACCAACATGATTGTTGGCTAAACGCATAGAGTGGAACAACCGGAGGATATCACATCAACGTCATCACAACCATGATTTGTTAGTTTATCTTTAGTTATGATTTTGAATACGTTGTTTTATTTATCGTTTGAATCCCGATTTAATCGTTGCGAGTTTTATTAGATAGGAATGTCAATGGAACTCTATGTGTTTGAATTTTTATGGAAATATAGTTCAACAATACTTTATCTTTCAATCGATACAATTGATGATGTTTTGAGGAATCATATATCGTTAGTTGGGTATTACAATTTGGGAACGAATTGTTGATCTTGTGATGAATGTTATTTGTTTTTCTTGGAAAAGTAAACAAACCCTAGAAATTGATCTAAAGGAATTTAGTCGGTTTCGCGATTGATCATACCAATAAAGCGTATTCGGATCATAAGCTGGTTGTATGATTATTATGTGATTGAATCTTGGTTGTTCCACCGTCTTCTCTTTATTATCTCGTTAATCAAAATCGTTCTTAATTGCCCTAGTTTAAGTTTAGTTTTTAGAACCCTAGTTCCCGCAACTTTTTCGCCTATTTTTCGTTTCGATCGTATCCGGACGCTCGTTCATTTAATTGAACGTTCGTCCATTGCTTTCTAATTTCGGACGCTCGTTCACTATAGTGAACGTTCGTCCAACCTTCTGTCTTTTCGTTTTTTCTCGCTTATTTTTAGTTCTTTGTTTTATTTTCTTTCCTTTAGTTTTTAGTTTATTTCTTAGGTTTAGTTTATAGTTAGATTAATCTTAGTTTTAAGTAATTAGTGACATAACCAACTTAGGAGTTATACCTCAATCTGATAACTATACGATTCCCTTAGGACGACTCGGCAACACCTTATACTACGTACCTTATACTTGGGGTGTTCCGATAATATAAATTTAAAACACGTTTTTAACGAACAAGTTTGGTTTCCTCTGTCAAAAAAAAAACCGAACCTTACATTTGTTTATCGATATGTTTGGTTTCATCGATTCTCTTGTGAATTTCATTCGGTGATTTTGGACTTGCCAAAACGTTAAAAGCCCATGACTTGGCTTCTTCTGTATGTTCTCTCTCTGTCTTTATTACATCAAAGTTCTGTATTCTTGATTCAGGCGCGGGGTTAAGGTTTCACTTATAATGTTTCGTATACTAACAATGATGTGAACTTTACGAGATTTTTTAATCTGGGTACTAAACTTCGGACATAGGTGATGTTAGGACAAAGATCTCCTATGAATTTACCCTCCCTCTTTCTTAAATTTGCATGAGATTTTCTGCAAAAGAAATCTTAAGGTAAATATCTTGCTTTGTCCTTTTTATAATCAGGTTGTTGGAACTCCAAATTACATGTGCCCTGAACTTCTTGCTGATATACCTTACGGTTTTAAATCCGATATTTGGTTACTCGGTACGTATTCCATAAAGGTTCCTAATCAGAAAAACTGCAATTTTTCGCCTAACATTGCATTAGTGTTTTTGCTAAATTGATGGACTAAACCAGCATAAGCACAAAATATAAGATTACAGCTGCAATATGCATTGTGAATTTTTTTTTATTTTTTTTAAGTGCTATTGTTATATTTTTTTATATGTATTCTCTCATATCAAAGTTGTTCTTGTATGCATGAAATGGTCGCTCATCAACTGCGCATTCAAAGCTTACGTAAGTTTTGTTCTAGCTACGAGAAAATAATGTTTTTTTCCGAAAGTAAAAAATGCATTTTTTCTTTCGCGTTTTTGGTTGATTATATTTACTTATTAAGATGATTGCATTACTATGTGTTTTTAAGGACATGGCGGGATTAATTAGCAAGATAAACCGATCATCGATTGGTACGTTGCCTTCTTATTACTCTCCCTCTTTGTAAGTCACATTTTTCTTTCGTTTTCGTTTTTATTTTTGTGTCAAGAGGACCGACTGACCCGGGTTTCACGAGCGTTGGCGGGTTCTGAAAGATAGGGTAGTTAGTGGGTTAGTTAAGAGAGCTTCCTCTAGATAAACTAGAACTTACAGAGCTTCCTCTAGATAAACTAGAACTTACAGAGCTTCGTGTCATAATCCCCGATATTACTTCGTGCGTAAGATGAAACATGATACTAGAATTGGATAATGCGGTGGTTAATAACATAGAACTGGTCGTTTAATAACATGAAGTCTTTTAATATTTTTGCTGAATCACCGTAGTCCTATGCGTTTTATTCTTAATCTTAATTGTCTTTATGTCCATTTGAATTTGAATTTATATATATACCAACGTTGGTCCACTATGTAAGTTTTCTGACTTATAATACAGTTTCAAGAGTTAGCGACTGAAGGATAAGAGTGCCTTATGTTTGTGTTAAATGTACATATGATATGGGCAAACTGAGATCAAATTTGTATGCTCCTTTCATTACTTTAAATACTACATTACATAAAACACAACCTACAGGTAGTCGACTTGGACTTAAACTCCTAAGGATAATGATAATAAGAGATAACCACGTTCATCTATCTACTTACCTTTTCACACTGACTTTAGTGATGATAGACATTATTTCTTTTAGCAGTTTTAATTTGCATTCTTCTTCTGCTTGATATTTCTCATGAATGGCTGTTGTCTGTTATTTGGAAAACATGTGTTTCACACAGAAAGAATTTAGGCTGATTGGTGATAGCTTGGGTTGGTTTCATTTCTGCTTAGTAAGCATGTGCTTTATCAAGAGGTTTATAGGCTTATTGGGGTGATATAATTAATGCTTGGTCTAATATGTCTTCTATTATTGCTTAAATTTTGATGACCATTTGCCTCCACTGATGCTGGTTTCGTTCTTAAAATATCAACGATAGCTAAACGTGCCATGGTCCCTCCCACCCGAACTGTTTGTGTCACTGTGGATGGATAAGTGTCGTTCAAATATTTATAATATACTTAAATCAATTTCAAGATCATACTTTATTGCCAAGCTATTGTAGCAGAATTTTCTTGCAATGTTAGTACATTGTACCATGTGACATGAAGCGATGATTTCAAAAATGGATGGCATATTGAAATGTTCAGTTGGAATTTGAACATGTATTTGAAAACAATGAATATGATCTCTAGAGAACTGCTTGGTTATTTCAGTCATCTCTTGCACTTAAAATGACAAATTAATATTGGAGTTTGATAGGCAGAAGTTCTCCAAAAGCTCTGGTGATTGCGTAGCTGCCTATGAATCCGATGCGTATGGGGATGCTAACCGTTCAAGCAGATATCCCGTTTTTTAAAAATGGACATTCTTCTCTTGAAGTTTATTTTCTACTTGAAGTTTAGTTTGAAGTATCTGAAACTTTATGACAAACAAAAGTGTATATTCATATTTGGTCGATCATTTAAATAACGCTTTTGCTCTACGTTCTCGTTCACCTGCTTTGCAGCCCGCCTTGTTGAGGACAGAAACGAGGGCCAAAAACGTGCAGCGCACGTTTGCCGCCACTAGTATATAATTATCACCGCACATGATTTTAATCAAGGTGGTGGAATCAATCATTGCACCGGCCCAGTCCAGCTTGATCTCGGACCGGTCCGGCCAAGGAATTCACTTCTATATAAAGAGCTCATTTGCAAACAGAGCCGAGTGTACCAATATATATACACAATATCCTATATATATCTTCTCCTCTTCTATTTTTCTTTTTATTTAGTAGTTTGTAAATAGGCCTTAAGCCAAAAATAATAATCTCGTAGTATCGTTGTAATGCTCGAGAAATTATCGGAAGTTCGGTGTTGATGAAGTCGTTGTAATTTTCGGAAGAATACGATCTCTGATTCAGCATTTGTAATCGGGTAAATTTCTAAATTATTTATGTTTGTTTTTATCTTTTTCGTTGTTATAATGTTATTAGGCTGAATCTAATAACTAGCCAAAGTTATGTAATCGTTTTATTTCGATCTTTTCGGTAAAGGAATGCTGTCTAATTAAAATTGACTAAAATTGAGTTAATTGAATCTTTTTCTATTTTGTAACGTATTGATAATATTCGGATTGACGTAATTAACCAAGATGAATCGCACCATATAACCTAACGATGAACTGACCAGAGAAGTTAGGATATGAGATAAAAGATAGAAAAACCGGAGGGTAAAATTGGCCGTGCGAAAGCGTGACTACGGAATCCTATTTCCTACCCGGGGGCAGATTTGTCTTGGGAAAGATAGATCTTATTAAAATTGTGCTCAAGATCGTAATAATGTTAAAATCAACGGTTTAATTTAAACTAACACCGGAAAGTTAAATCGATCCGCCTGACAACCGGAGCCTTTTGAATAACATCGGCCGTCTGACAAACGGAATAACCTCTTTTATCCGGGGTATATTTGTACTCGGTACCTGTTCAGACTAACTAAGATTAGCATGGGGCAGTTGTGGAGATTAAACTGATGACAATGACATATGACAATTTCATACGCTCGTGTGAGGAGGAATTGTTAACCTCAGGAGTGCACCGTTTCATTTACTCAATTGGACCTAATATAAAAAGGAAAGATCGAGCACATTCCGCTTACTTGAAAAGATCGTATAATTCAATTATATAAACTTTGGCTAGTTCTATAAATATATTGGTATCTATATATTTATATCTATATATATATTTTGCAATCTATGTACATCTATATATATTTATATATCTATATATATTATATTAGAATAACTTTTAAATTACGCATTTATTTTATGTTAAGTAGAATAGTAGTGATCTGTGTTATAAAATTGCGGTTTAGATCGAGTTAATAATAGCTCTTTGGTGTTTAACCACACTTAGAAGAATTACCAAGTTCCCTGAGGATTCGACACTCTGACTCACCACACTAGCACTACAGTTTGACCCGATACACTGTCGGTTAAGGACTGGTTTAGCACTACGAAAGGCATCTGTCAATTCTTGGACTTCTTTTGATTCCATATTGCTATTTTTCTTTATGTGTGTTTGAGAAGATATTTTGGGTGAGAGGATATATAGAGGGGTGGACGGTTGTAGATACGATCCCACAATCTTTTATAGATCGTGTAGTACCCTTTGAAATTCTTCTGAGCATATCGGTTTTCTATGCATGTACTATTTGGCTTTTTTGTGTTCACACACAACATTTTCTGACAAATTCGGCGGTAATTAATTGCGATGAGACTATTGTCGGTTTTATCCTTTTAACCGTTGAATACCCTTGACTGGGTAAAACTGAGTTGAAGTTTCAGTAGTCTATCCTTTGTAGAGGTCAGTTCCGCCTTAATTCAGTTCCATAGTTAGTTTGAGATTGTTGATGTCAATGACTGATCTGTCAAGCGAGCTCACCCATCATGACAAAGATCAATCCCCTTGACGAATCTCAGTTGTATAACTGATTTAGCTGACTTTGATTATTCCCAATTCAGTTCTCAGTTTAGAAAACCTTTCTTTGTCCAGAGGTTTTGTAAAGATGTCAACCAACTGGTCCTCAATTGGTATATAGAGCACTGTAACGTCTTTCTTCTCCACACGGTCTCTTATGAAGTGATGTCTTACATCAATATGTTTTGTCCTTGAGTGTAAGACTGGATTATCTGATATTGCTATTGCGCTTGTATTTTCACATATAATATGTATCAAACCTTCTTCAATTCCATAGTCTCTCAGTTGTTGTCGAATCCACAAAACTTGAGCACAACAGCTTCCAGCTGCAATGTATTCAACTTCAGCTGTTGATGTTGAAATTGAGTTATGCTTTTTGCTAAACCATGACACAAGTCTATTTCCAAGTAACTGACATGTGCATGTAGTGCTTTTTATATCTATTTTGCATCCAGCAATAATGTGAGTTTGAGTAAGATATCAGCTTGAATTCTCATTCTCTTGAGTACCATATCCCTACTCCAAGTGTGTCCTTGAGATACTTCAGGGTTCTCTTGACCACTGTCATGTGACTTTCTTTAGGTCTAGTCTGAAATCTTGCACAAACACCTACTGAAAATGATATATTAGGTCTACTTGCTGTGAGATAAAGTATACTTCCAATCATCCTTCTGTAGAGTATTTGATCCATATCATTTCCATCTTTATCTTCATCCAATCTTATGTTGGTTCCAGTAGGTGTTTCTATTCCTGCACTGTTCTCCATTCCAAACTTCTTGATAAGTTCTTTTGTATATTTAGTTTGGTGAATGAAGATTCCATTTTCCATTTTCTTGACTTGCAATCTGAGAAAAAAGTTTAATTCTCCCATCATACTCATCTGAAACTTGCTCTTCATTAAACTTGCAAATTTCTCACATAGTTGTCGATTCTCTTATCCAAAAATGATGTCATCCACATATATTTGACTAGGAGAGTGCTTTCACCTATCTTCATTCTGAACAAGGTCTTGTCAATGGTTTCTTTGATAAAGCCATTGTCAACTAGAAACTATGATAGAGTTTCATACCAGGCTTTAGGTGCCTATTTCAGTCCATAGAGTGCTTTTCTCAGTCTGAAAACTTTGTCTTCTTGATCCTTGATTTCAAATCCTGGGGGTTTTTGCACATAAGCTTCCTCTTCAAGTACTCCATTCAGGAATGCACTTTTAACATCCATTTGGTAAACTTTGAACTTCTTGTGTGCTGCAAATGCAAGAAATAACTTGATTGCCTCTAATATTGCTACTGGAGCATATGTTTCATCAAAGTCTATCCCTTTAGGTTGTGAATATCCTTTGGCCACAAGTCTAGCTTTATTTCTAACAATGTTTCCATCTTCATCAAGTTTATTTCTGAACACCCATTTGCTGCCAATAACATTTACATGATCTAGTTTCTCTACTAGCTACCATACTTGATTCTTTTCAAATTCATTGAGTTCCTCCTGCATGGCTAATATCCACTCTAGATCTTTCAAATCTTCTTCTACCTCTTTTGGTTCAGCTTGAGATAGAAAACATGCTATCTTTGCATCTAACTGATTTCTTGTGCGAACTCATTGTTGAAAATCACCAATCACCTGTTCCTCAGGGTGATCTCTCATCCATTTATGAACTGGGGGTTTCATTATAGGATCTTGAATTTCTTGAATTGGTTCTTCATGAATTTCAGCTTCTGGAATCTGATCTGCTTGAGATTGATTTTCTCGATCTTGTACTGGATCAGTTTTATTTTGTACTGGTTGTTCAACTGTAGGTTCAGTTATTGGTAACTGAGACTGATCTTGATCTGATGATTCAGATATCCATAGTCTTCCCATATCAACGAAAACTGATTCTGGAGTCTTTTGTAACTAAGGTCGAGAAACTGGTTCATGTTTATTTTCAATTGTATCACTAGTGAAGTTTGGTTCATCAAAAACCACATGCATATATTCTTCATGCTTGAGTGTTCTTGTTCAAAACTCTTAATGCTTTACTAACACTTGAATATCCTAAGAATATTCCTTCATCAGCTTTGGGTTGAAAAGTCTTGAGCTGATCTTTTCCATTATTGTGTATGTAGCATTTGCTTCCAAATGCATGAAAGTATGAGACATTTGGTTTCCTTCCATTCCATATCTCATAGGGTCTTTTCTCCAACCTTTTATTCATCAAGGCTGTGTTTTGAGTATAACATGTTGTATTTACTACTTCTACCCACTACCTTTCAGGTAATTTTGATTCACAGATCATTGTTCTTCCTGCTTCTTTGAGTGTCATGTTTCTTCTTTCAGCTACTCCATTTTGCTGAGGTGTTGCTGCAAGTTGGTGTGACACTTCATTTTCTCCACAGTATTAAATAATCACATTATTGAGAAATTTAGTTCCTTTGTCAGATCTTATTTTTACAACTGTAACACTTTTCTGATTTTGAAGTTTCTTCAACAGTTCTGTGAGTGTTTGCTTAGTCTCACTCTTATTTGTTAAGAAGATTCCCTATGTACACCTTGAGTAATCATCAACCACCACTAATGTATACTTCATTCCACTAACACTGATTGGTGTGATAGGTCCAAATAAATCCATATGTAGCAATTCCAAAACTATTGTTGTTGAATGCTGAGATTTGGTCTTGAAGCTTGCTTTCACTTGCTTCCATTTTTTTACAAGCATCACATAAACTCTCCTTCTTGTATGATATTTCTAGTAGGCCAATTACTAAACTTTTCTTGACCAGAAGATTGATGTCATCAAAGTTGAGATGACTCAATTTCTTGTGCCAAAGCCAGCTGATTTTCTGATTTGGTATGCACAAGTAAACAGGTTTCTAAGACAGTTGTTGACTAGTCCACAACATACATATTTTCTTTTCTTCTACCAACAAGAACTACTTGGTAGGCAGTTTCACTTATGACAATGCAAAATTCTTTGTCAAATGTAACTCTGTATCACATGTCACATAATTGGCTTGTACTGAGTAGATTGTAATTGAGTCCTTCAACATAAGCTACATTTCTGATCTTCAATCCATTCTTGATCAAGGTTCCATAACCTCTTGTATATCCATGTTTGTCTTTTCCACCAAAATTGACTCTGGGTCCATCTTTGGCTTGAAAATCAACCAAACGCTATTTGCTCATTGTCATGTGTCTAGAGCAACCACTGTCAAAATACTATGTTTCCAGCAAAACAAGTTAATACATTTTAGGTGCCCAACTCTGTTTGGGCCCATAAGGGTCAGTTGCAAGTACAACATTTGGGATATTTCCATAGGGTCTTCTTTGGAAATTGTTGCACTTGTTATCATATAAGCTACATTTCCATAATATCTATTTTGGATTAAATCTTATTTATATTGTCTCTCAAGTCTTTTGGTTTGAACTGACTTCCATATTGCCTTCTATTATTGAAAACTGAGTAGTAACCATCATTCTGTTGTTTGTACTGAGGTCTAAACTGACTTCTGTACTGAGGATTATGCTGAGATCTAGGATAAGTTCTCTGTTGAGTCCATGACTGAGACTTGTAGTAAGTTTTCTGTTGCGAATGATTTTTCTTTTCAGATTTAGTAATAGGTTCAGAGAAGTTCCAATCCTCGTTAGTGGGAAATAATCTGCCTTTCCCTATGAGTTTGTAATTCCAGGAATGATTAACATTCTTGGATTTACTTTGGTTGGTCCTTTTCTGGTTCTTAGCATGGTTCACTTTTGTAGATTTAGCATTTGATCTACCATCTCTGTTTCTTTGAGGTACAGCTGATCTACCTTTAGATTTACCTTTGTTATTAGGTGCAATTGACTTCTTAGAAAAATGATGTTGAAACTGAGTTGATTCATATTGAGCTTATTTAACTGGTTCAACATACTTCTCGGTTTGAGGAATTTGTTCAGCTACAAACTTAATGCCAGTTTTGACATTAGGTTCACCAGCTTTACTAGTTCCTTCCTTTGAAGTTTGTTGTGTATCAAATCATAATCTAGTTCTGTCTCCATAGGGGCTTTCCAGATTTGAATCCAGTTGCAGAGCTTGATTGAGCTAAAAATTCAGCTGCTGCTACTGAAGTAGTAGGCTGATGCTGATTCTTTGCTTTATCAGTTCTTAACAGTCTCAAAATGTTCAATTCAGTTTTTAATCGACTTCCAAAATTAGAGATTCTTTCTCAGCTTTGATTGATTCATAACCAGCTTATATGGCTACCAACTGATTCATCAATTCATCAAGAGTTTCCTCTAATTCAAGATTTCTAGGTTTAGAACCAGCTGTTGAAGAACAAGCATTCTGTATGGAATTTTATGCTGAGTTGTACTTAGAATTAGATTCACATACCTCATTTGGATCCTCCATAGAGCCATTAAATTTTGCGTCATCTGAGAGTGTCTTTTCAGTTTCAGCTTCATAGTCTGACTCATCACCAACTAATAATGCTCTTCTTCCGGTTCTTCTTTGCTGAGTTCTCTTGTTGGTCAATTCTGGACATTCAGCCTTGTAATGTCCAGGATTTTTGCAGTTGAAACACAAGTACTCATCATATTTCTTTCTTTTTGGAGTTCTCTTGATGTATTTTTGAGTAACTGGCTAGCCACTCTTCATTCTTCTAATTTTGTTCATCATGAGTGCCATATGTTCCTCCATTTCATCCAGTTGTTGAAGATTGCTATTTGATGTCTCTAGGTTATCATTAGCTACGGCAAGAGTTGTAGTCTTTGGGTCTTCAAGTGCTTTGAGTGCAGCTGAGATAACTGTGAAATCTTCACTGAACTCATAGGCTCAGCAGAAAGTTTTGGCGAGCTTCTGGTCACCCGGTGCGTGCGCACTGATGCTTAGTATGGGCCACTGACCCTGTTTTTTATGTTTAGTTTGTTTTAAGCCCCGAATCTAGTCTTGAATTTTGTTCCTTAATCTAATAACATTAAATGAACATGAACAAGCCATGATTGAGCTTCTGATGCGTCATCGAATGTACTCTTCCTAGGAGTTGAAGTTCAGGACCATTGGAAGAGTATGATTGGATTGTGCTTTGATGAATTAGACTTCATCAATGTCTGTGTATGTGCTAGGGCTTATCCGTGTCTAGTGGTCTAAGTAAGAGAGTAGGAGATGTGATGGAACTTACTTGAAAATACTTAGGTGGCTAGTTAATAACTAATAACAAACGTACTTGTGTAGCTAAAAGAATAAACATCATGCCATTCTTGGTAAGGCACAAGTTTATATCGTGATGTGTGGGCGGTCGGATAAAGTGAATAATTTCGTAAGTCTACCAGAATAGAATCTAGGTGCGGAAGGACTTCGCGTATGAAAAACTCCATAAGTCTACCAGAATAGACTCTAGGTGCGGAGGGACTTCACCGAAAATGTACACTATCGGAGTCTACCAGAATAGACCTCCGTGGTTATTGGTGTGATCCATCAATATGTTGCACCTACTCCGTGGTGAGTTACACCATGCATAGTGCCCTTGAATACTGATGTAACAAAGATAAGCTAAGCTAGAAACCATTAGTCACAACATGTTGATGAGCATGACGTGAACCCTAGAGTTGAGTCGGTCTCATAAAGATAGCTTAATAATAATAATGTAAACCTTTCCGTTGTAGAACTTAATTATACGTTAGCTTTTCACTCTTACTAAATACCTATGTACTTACATCATTTGCATGTTTCTTTTGTATGCATTGTGGGGTGAGAATATGAACATTTTGTCTATGAGCTCGATGACAAGGATATGTGATGAAGATGATGATTGAGGATGCGTCCAGTTTCCTTTATTTCTTGTTGCACTAGACTTTGTTGTTTTCCCTTCATTAGACAAATGTTGTTCTTTTATTTCTATACGTTTATAAGGAAGTCTGTACTTTATTTTTTGTTTTTGGTTGATGTAATGACACATTTCTATCTTTAATATGTTGAGTTTCTTTTCATAGTAGCATTTATGGTGTTTGCCGAGCCTTTCTAGTTTCCGTTTTGCTAAACTCGATACGTTGTAGTAAAGGCTTACGTGTAATTTTAGATTTATTTAATATTATACGTGCCAAGCGTTTTATTTCCGGATAAAAATTCGATATCCGGGAACAGAGCGTTACAATCAAGGTGAAAAGATCCCCTCTAATGCATTTTGATGGTAAAATGTACAAAAAAATAAAACGTTTTTTTTTTTTTTTTTTTTTTTTTTTTTTTTGTTTAACCATCAAATGCATTGTAGTGGTTTAATGCTCCCAAAAATTATATGGGAAATTAGAGATAATGACACAATCTGGAATATTTTAAAGTAACAGGACAGCTACAATTTTTTTATATGAAGAAGGACAACTGCATAATTTTTATAGCGAGAAAGACAAACAGTGAATCCTGAAAATCAGTGAATCTCCCCAGTGAATCCCGAAATCAGTGAATCCCGAAAATCAGTGAATTTCGACAATGAATTTTGAAAATTAGTGAATTTCAACAGTGAATTTCGGCAGTGAATTTAAACAGTGAATTTCGAACATAAGTGAATTTCGACAGTGAATAAATAGTTTTGTCCTTTTTTATGCAAAAGTTTCAAAAGACTGTCATTCTACTCAATTGATGAAATATTTCTGTCATTCTTCCTCATTCCCCCAAAATTATATATCACCTTCAAAAAAATATATATATATATATATATATATATATATATATATATATATATATATATATATATATATATATATATATATATACTCCCTCCGTCCCATTTATTTTGTCTTGTTTGACTTTTCACACAGATTAAGAAAAATGTAGTTAATCTTTGAATCATATTAAATGATCTAATATTTTTACACTTACGCCCTTTAAGTTGTTGTTGGAGCGATTTAACGCTACACATTTTTTATTGTAAATATTGTAAAAGAAAAGAGTATTTGAAGAAATTTAAAGAATTAATGCATAAAGTTGACACTTATTTTGGGACAAACCAAAAAGGAAACATAGACAAATAAAATGGGACGGAGGGAGTATATATATATATATATATATATATATCCTTTATGATATAATTTTCTTTTGGTGACATCACAAAAATTAATGAATTATAAAACACGCCTTCCATCCTTTCCACCCTACTACATGTAGTACGCATTTCACCTTCACCATGTGGTGGTGGAAGAGCTTTACTTTCTTAATTCACCAATAAGTTATACTCTTCTCCCTCTATTTGCTCTTCCCGCTCACTCTATTTGGATCCAGGAAGAAGAAAGTAGCTCGATTGCGAATATGGAGGGGAGTGTGTTGTTGGATTGGACGGTGGTCCGATCCATTTTAGCCATTCTTCAATGGTGGGGATTTAACGTCACTGTCATTATTATGAACAAATGGATCTTTCAGGTTATTACACTAACACTTTTATTTAGTTATCTTCCTAGTTCCTATCAATTTTTATTTTTTTACTTGAATTCTGTTTATTTTATTGGGATGATTCTTTTATTTAACTCACTTCAGCTGAGCCATATAATTGTAAAGGATATGAGAAGATTATGCTATTATTATTATTATTATTGTCTTTATCATTATAATCAGTTGAATTATTATCAGAGAAATGAATCATGAATTTCGTTCAGTCGTATTTTCTAGATCAAGCTAGGTATGGAAATAGGTTTAAATGACAATTAGAATGAATAAAGGGGAAATATTTATCACAATTTTAGTTCCTTTTGTCCTGAAAATTATTTGCAAGATTTGTTTCCGTAAAATGGTAGAATACCTTCCATTTTAGTGGATAAAAAATTGTGGTGAGTTGACAATTTTTTGCGTGTGTTGTCGGTGCTATAGTTTATAGCCAGTTTGCACCAGCATTAGCATCGTTTTCTGTAGTTATTAAAAGTTGTTTAATAAATATAAGCTTATAATTTATTATTTGATTGTAAGAGTAAGCCGGTGTGTGTTAAGTGTCATAGCAACTAAATAGCCTTTTACAGCATACCAGCGTTATTAGCACCAGGTGGGCGATTATGCAGCCTTTTGCTTGTTTGAAAATCCTGATTAAGGAATACATCTTTTTGGTTCATGTTTTTATTTCCTTGGCATGGAGAATTATGTCATACGAAAAGAGAAGAAGCAGCACAAAGTCTTTTATTCGCGGGTTATCATAAGTGGGTACTATATTTTTATTTTTTTTTGGTTTCATGAGATCAATTTGTCATCAAGCACAAGGTTTTGCAATTCAAACCTTAAATATCGTTCATTGTCGTTAGTTTGTAAATTTTTCTGCTTGAATATTAAGATTCTGGCCAACTGTTGCACAGTACACTCTGGCTTTTGCTTTTAATAAGCCTTGAGCAAAGTTACCGGCAGCGTTAATAAACTGTATCGCAGCTATGAGTAGTTTCTCTGCTGCAACAATGAAGTGAATGGAGCCATAAATGTATGGTATACTAGTCATGGAAGCATGTTATGTCTGGGTCTTTTGATGAATATTTCCTCCTTGAACCTTGTGCTCTTTGGGAGCTATTTGTCTTCAAGTTTTGTTGTTTACACTGATTGAGGAATCATCTGTGTTGTATCACATTATTATTAGATACAATGGACAAGTTGTTTATTCAGGTTTGTTAAGAATGTACTCTCCTTTGTCTTCTCCCCTGTAATCATTTCTGTGATTCCTGAAATTCTGAATAAAATGTTTTGCTTCCGTTAGCTGAGTGCCCAATTTTTCTCTATTTTGCTATCTTTGATGAATAATTTTGTTTTGTGGACCAGAAATTGGACTTCAAATTTCCTTTGACAGTGTCATGTGTACACTTTATATGCTCGGCTTGTGGTGCATACCTGGTGATCAAGGTTCTCAAAATTAAACCACTTATAGTTGTGGACACCGAAGATCGATGGAGAAGAATCTTTCCAATGTCCTTTGTATTTTGCATAAACATAGTGCTGGGAAATGTCAGTTTACGATACATTCCAGTCTCTTTCATGCAAACAATAAAGTCCTTCACCCCTGCAACCACAGGTGAGAATCTGCATTATATATCAGGAAATCAGATGTTAGACTTCACCATTTCTCTTGAGAGCATCAGTCAGTTATGGCATGGGATTCTCATGGGCTTCTTTAAACATGCCTTGCCTGATTAACTGTCATGAAATGAATGACATCTTTGTTTCCCCTCATGTAGCATGTCTCTACAAAGTTGAAAGATGAATAATGCATCTGATTCCCTCTGTTGAATTCTCAGTTGTTTTGCAGTGGCTAGTTTGGAGAAAGCATTTTGACTGGAGAATATGGACTTCTTTGGTGCCCATTGTTGGGGGGATCCTTCTTACCTCTGCAACAGAACTTAGTTTCAATATATTTGGATTCTGTGCTGCCTTGTTTGGCTGTCTTGCCACTTCTACAAAAACTATCCTTGCAGAATCTCTTCTGCATGGTTTCAAATTTGACAGGTACATGGATTTTCATGAAAGAAAAGGTTTATTTGTTTGACTTAACATTTTGATGGCGGCTCGCTGATTTTTAGGTACCTTCTCATTTAGCAGACTAGATATTTCAATTGCCTTCCGTTAGATGACTGTACTTTTGTATAAGAATGACACTTTATATAATATAGGGCAACAGTCAGTATATGAGGATAATATATCAAATGGTCATCCGAAGACTCCAAAAGTGCAGTAATTAATCTTTAGCATTAATCAATTGGAATGATCAACTTAGTTTGATGTGTATGTTGAAATAGATAACCTAGTTGGTTGGTCAGGATTTTGTAAAGGTCCTGCACATTCTTTGAATCATGTATAGGGTATTACATAAGGAGTTGTCGTGTTGACAAACACTAAAATTATTGCTTGTACAAATTTATTTCTGAAGGTTCAAACTCTACTAATTTCTTTCACATTCAGTTTAGCTCCTGTGTTTTATTCTTTGGATGCAAGAACATGAGTAATGGCTTTGAAATGGAACTTTTTTTGGAAGAAATTCAGATGGAACATTTTTTTGGAAGAAATTGAGATGGAATTGTTGGATCGAATGAGTATTGAAGGGATGGATACGGTGTTGCTTGTTATGTGAAATTGTAATTAACGCGTTCCTACAAATTTTCTACACAAAGTATGCCTGACTTTGTTTTGGTTTAGAAAGCCTGAAAATTCCTGGGATATGGCCACACAAACAAGTTTTATATGTAGTAATTTTAAGTTACTATGACACGTTTGGATTCCAAACTGCAATGTAGCTTGTGTTATTGCGCTTTACTCCAAACAGTGCCTTGTCGACTCTTCTTAGTTTTTAACTGTTGATTATTGTCTGATACTTTGGTTATAGCTTGAAGGCTCTCTTAGAAGGTTAGATCTCTAATTGATGAGATATTATGGAAGTTGCCTTAAATTATCACCGACAATGAACCATAGCATAAGGAGGAAAGATGAACAATTGAATATGTTCTTATCTGTGAATGACGTGTGTGTAAAAAGACAAAACACATATTCTGTCTTTTCTATCCAAGAGTCTCCTGCCCATGTGTATTTTTAGCGTGATACGATGCTAATTACTGTGGTCTCTTTAGCTGGTTCTAATCATGAAATTTTTTTTGTTTTTTGTTCTTGTAAAAGAGCAATTTTTTACTTCTCAAATATATGTGTGTGTGTGTGTGTGTGTGTGTGTTGGGGCTTAGGTCACGGTCGCTTACGAAAGAAAGGGGAAACGGAGAGCAGACTAATTGTTGAGCCTTTTCTCTTTCCAGAAATTTGTGTAATCATTTATTTATCTTGTTTAGAGAGGTTGCGATTCCAGTGCTGATAAGTTTGTTTCAACTTGTTGTTACGCTCTTTCTTGCAGCATAAACACGGTATACTACATGGCACCTTTTGCAACAATGATATTGGGAGTACCGACGCTACTGCTAGAAGGTTCAGATGTTATTGAGTGGTTCCACACATACCCCTCCTCGCTTGTCTCGCCTCTTATAATTATATTAGGGTCAGGAGTATTGGCTTTCTTCCTCAACTTCTCTATTTTCTATGTCATTCACTCTACTACTGCTGTCACTTTCAATGTTGCTGGCAATCTCAAGGTAATAACAACTTCATTGTGTACTTCCTTCCGCATGCATTCCCATATGACTATAGAGGCCTTGAATGAAAACCACCACCAATATTTTTTAGTTGGATACACCCCCCCCCCCCCCCCTCCCCCCTTCCCCCGCATCTTTTGCATAACCAGTAACAAAAACTGAGTTTGTCACTGCTCCTATAGTCCAAATGATATCTGATTATCTTATGCATAAACAAGCTAACACAATGCACTGAAACGATCACTCAGTCATTTAATTAGTTGACAAATATGGATTCACATAGAGTTCGTGCATATCATAGTAATCAGACGCATTCATTCGTTGGGTGGGCAAACAGCGACGTGTTTTCCCTTTGAATTGCGAATCAAAACTGTAAGAAACAGATACGCGTGCTATTACTGTTACTGTCTCGATTGCATGTTTAATGCATGCCAGATGATGCAGTTAAAAAGAAAGAAAAAAAAAACAAGGTTAGTTGTTTTACTATAAACCAACAAACGGATGTGTAACCGGGGAGAGTTTCAGCTGCTAGTGTATTCTCTTTCATCATATGATACCGTAGTGCGTGCTGTTTATTGATCGAATTTGACTAGAAACGAGGGGATGTACATGTTTCTCTTCATGACAGGTTGCCGTTGCTATAACATGTTCATGGTTGATCTTTAGAAACCCAATTTCAATTCTGAATGCATTTGGATGTGCAATTACACTGGTTGGATGTACATTCTATGGGTATGTCAGACACATGCTGTCGTCACAACAATTACCAGGAACCCCTCGAACGCCGCGGACGCCTAGGAACAAAGTTGAGTTGATTCCCCTTGTGAGTGAAAAGTTAGATGACAAGGTCTGATATTTTGAAGATGTTGTTGAGTGATTAGAGGAACTTAGTAGACCAATACAACACCACCACATTTCTCCTTTTATTGTGTAAATTTTCATTTCTGTAAAATATACCGTTACCTCATTTCTTCCGTAGAATTACATTGTGGATGTCTCAATACATAGACTATTGATATATACTTCTCAAGTAACTCTTAAGTGCAACCTATCTTTTTTTTTTTATCTTCAAACCCAAGTTATATACTACTACACTACTATTAGTTTGTTGGGGGTGGGGGGTGGGGGGGTGCTGTCATTAGTTAACTAGCAAGACAAAGTAAAAGATGTCACAAAGCCTGCCTGGAGTTTTGTCTTCTTCGATGCTCAAATTAGTTCTGAATGGGATGGGAGATTTTGTAAAAAGGCAGAGTACTTGGCCAAATGAGTGTCGATGATTAAAAGTAAAAATAAAAATAAAAATAAAAAACCTGAGAAAAATATAAAGAAGGCCAAAGGTATGTTTATATAGGCACTGTAACGTTGTAGATCACAGGACACATTGCAAGACGACTCGTGGTGGCAGCCAACCATATCTTGGACAAATGTGACACACAACATTAGAATCAGTCTTGATATCTTTGTGATGCTGATTTAAAACCTGCAACCTCTTATGAGATGCAAGCCCAAGTCTCTAATGCCACGGTAAATGAGACTTATCACTTGTATTAGAGGCTTCACACACAGAAACAGCATAAGAGTGACAAGCTTTGTCTGCCTTAAGAATGTATAAGCCATTGATCAATTCAGCTGAACCAATCTTCTTCAAACTGTGCATGTCCTGAATTATACAAGAATCCAGATAAAACTTAATATTGTAAGATATAGTCCTTCTCAACTTACTGATAGACATAAGGTTGAAATTAAATTCAGGAACACAAAGTACATGCTCAAGTGTCAAGTCTTGGTTAATCCTAACTTGACCTATAAAACTTAATATTGTAAGATCTAGTCCTTCTCAACTTACTGATGGGCATAAGGTTGAAATTAAATTCAGGAACACAAAATACATGCTCAAGTGCCAAGTCTTGGTTAATCCTAACTTGACCTATGTGAGTGACTTTAGCGGATTTACCAGTAGGCAAACTAACTAGCAAGACAAATTAAAAGATGGCACAAAGCCTGCCTGGAGTTTTATCTTCTTCGATGCCCAAATTAGTTCTGAGTGAGATGGGAAATTTTGTAAAAAGGCAGAATACTTGGCCAAATGAGTGTCGATGATTAAAAGTAAAAATAAAAATAAAAATAAAAATAAAAAACTTGAGAAATATATAAAGAAGGCCAAAGGTATGTTTATATAGGCATTGTAACGTTGTAGATCACAGGACACATTGCAAGACGACTCGTGGTGGCAGCCAACCATATCTTGGACAATTGTGACACACAACACCAGAATCAGTCATGATATCTTTGTGATGCTGATTTAAAACCTGCAACCTCTTATTAGATGCATGCCCAAGTCTGTAATGCCTCGGTAAATGAGACTGATCACTTGTATTAGAGGCTTCACACACAGAAACAACATTAGAGTGGCAAGCTTTGTCTGCCTTAAGAATGTATAAGCCATTGATCAATTCAGCTGAACCAATCTTCTTCAAACTGAGCATGTCCTGAATTATACAAGAATCCAGATAAAACTTAATATTGTAAGATCTAGTGCTTCTCAACTTACTGATGGACATAAGGTTGAAATTAAATTCAGGAACACAAAGTAACACAAAGTACATGCTCAAGTGTCAAGTCTTGGTTAATCCTAACTTGACATATAAAACTTAATATTGTAAGATCTAGTCCTTCTCAACTTACTGATGGACATAAGGTTGAAATTAAATTCAGGAACACAAAGTACATGCTCAAGTGTCAAGTCTTGGTTAATCCTAACTTGACCTATGTGAGTGACTTTAGCGGATTTACCAGTAGGCAAACTAACATGCATATTTGCAACAGTCTGACAAGAACTAAACAAAGTGTTATCAAATATGATATGATCTGTAGCTCCAGAGTCTACAATCCAACAATATAGTTTAGATATACCTGGACCTTCACCAGTTTGAAAGTTAGTGGTCAAGGCCACAGAATTGGCAGTAGGATGACCAGATCCTAAACTTTGATGTGCTTTCAACAGACACAGAATCTGCTGATATTGTTCTTGTATTGTACCAATTTGAGGATTGGAGTTCACATCCTCTGGTTCATCTTGAACCCAAGATTCTGATCCAATACAGTTCGCAGAAAATCTTCCTCTTCTCCTGCCCTTAAAATTCGAAGGGTAACGGTCAATAGTGTGACCATCATCTTACAATGTGCACACTGAGGCTTCTTGCTTCCATTATTATAGTTTTTTCTGCTGTTATTACTCTGATTTTGCACAGCAAGCACTACCTTCTGATCAGTATCAGAAGATCCAAAAACTGCCGCATACTCCACAATCTTGGCTCCAGCAGAGGAACCATAATGATGCTGTTTTTCTTGTTTGACAGCCATAGCAAAAACAACCTTAATTGATGGCAAGGGATCCAACATCAAAACCTGAGACTTAATGGTCTCTTCATTCAAGCCTTTCAGGAATCTGATGAGACACTGCTTCTCTATGTAACTTTGAAACCATTTCTTTCCACAGTCATACTCCGGAGGAACAGTCAAGATAACCAATTGATCCCATAACACCTTCAATTTAGTAAAATACTGGGAATCCGAAAGATTACTTTGCTTAGTGTTTTGTATCTCCTCCATTATATCAGACAAGGTGATCCGACGCGTGTGCAAGTTCCTTATACTAGCAAGAGTACTAGGTCAATCGTAGTATAGCAAAGACGAATCAAGGTCGATCCCACAGAGACAATGCAACTTAAGTACCAACGAGTTTAACGTAACTAAGAAAACAAATATGGTCGTTGACCAACAATAAACATAAAAGAAACATGGTATTCCTCCCCCGTCCCACTTATCTACTAACATGATCTAGTTAATCCTTATGTTTACTTCCCCACATAATTTCCTTAAAATTAATCGAACGTTTTAATTCAGTTTTAGCTACGGGTGCATCTCCTAACCCTATCTACTTCCACTGTAAGGACATCAGACAATCTATACGCAACTAACCTCCTTCGTTGGTTGTATTAGCCCATACGCAATAAGTTCTAGAGATGCCGGCACAAGACCGAAAACCTCCCTAATCAGCTATCGACTATGACTAACGTGTTCCTAGGGATCCATAAAGACAATGTCCTAATTAACACTTCACTAATAGTCCTTCATGTTAAATTACCAATTACGAATATTAGATTGGCCAGACCTAATTAATCGTTTTGATTATTCATGTCGATCAACGTAGCTGACGCTGAATCTCCAGATTAGGGTGACCTAAATATTGCCTAGGTAAATCGGTATAGACCGCCGATTTACCAAGGGCGGTGGTTCCTATTCTGGAATCTACATTGCTCAATTCAGATTAATTCAAGTTAATTATTGGGTTGTTAAACATGCAGATTAACTATAACACGTAAATACAAGCAGAGCTACCATAATAAAGACATAAAAGAACGTTCAAAGCTTCATACCTTCAACTTTGGAGATCTAGCTTGATCCACTCAAGCTAGAGACGGAAGGGAGGGGAGGAAACCAGAAAATAAATCACTAAAACTCAAAGAAATTTTATTTCATCAAACTTGATAATAATGTATATGAAAATCTATCAAAGTATTGTATCCTCTCTTCACAATCAGGTCTGCGGCTTTATATAGATACATTAGCCGACTTATGACTCAAATAAACCCTAACCGACCTAGTAGATGCGGCAGACTTTGATTTCGTGTTTCCCAAGCCCTCGATTAACCGGACCTAGCCCACGGTTAATCGGGCTTACTTTTCTTCCTTTTTCTAGCAGATCTCTTAGACTTTCTCCACTCGGCCCAATGCTCTTCTCTCGGTCCAAATACGTCCTTGATTGCTCTAGATTCGGTACATCCTGAAAAGTGCATAAAACAAGACGAAACAGTACCAAATCTTCGGGATAATAACACAGATGCAGAATTATGAACTTAGGAACATGCACTTAGTGTTTAACACATATTCCTTCACAATAACGGACCTATCTCCCTTCTCTAGAGCAGAATTTGGGTTGAATAAAGGTTAATTTAATGGTGTATTTAGAGCGTTATCACAAGTGTAAGTGTCTCCTCCTCCAAACCTGTCAGCAAGATCATCTCACATATCCTTGGCTGTTTTATAAGAAGTTATACTTTGTGCAATATCCCTGGATACCGAATTCACCAACCAGGCCTTCACCATACTATTGCATTGACGCCAAGCTGAATAGTGGTTATCAGCAGGAGCAAGAACTGGGATAGATCCGTCCATAAAACCCATTTTGTTTTTGGAAGATAACGCTGTTGTCATAGAGATCTTCCAGCTATGGTAGTTGTTATCATCAGAAGTGGTTGTACCAGAACCAGAGCTGGATTTTCATTTGGATGGACAATTAAATCGGCCGGAACAGCTCCCTGGACCTCCATTGTAAGACTGGAATCAGAACTTCCAAGAACTAAAGAATTCGAAAGCGGAAACGCGAAATAGAAGCGATTAAAACTCTGATACCATGATGAAATTCTCAGTAGAGATTTCAGAATGCAGAAAAACAATCAGAATGAAGAATCAAAGTAAATTTCTTATTGAAGAAGAAGAAGGTAAAGTTCAGTACAAAGTTTTCATTTGCATAATAATAAAACTTCACTTAATTGTGCTACCACTGATACCTTATATAGTGACATGTGGTAGTTACATAGAGTTAACCTCCCTAACTAACTTCTAACTGATTCACCTAACTAGCATCAGTAATTACATCTTGTAATTTAAGTGTTGTAACAGTATCCACACCATACGAATACATCACCCAAAAATTTCTCGACTAATTGAAAGAATAATATCGAAGAAATGTTACAAGCACAATCATTATGCTAAATCGAGTGAAACAACTAAAATTTCTACTTTTTATCAGGATGAAAACAAACATACATCATCACAATGGATGATACATCTTGATCAGGATAGAAAATTTAGTTGTGTTACCGGCCATGACACAATGAATATGTCTGTAGCATTACTGATAATAGTTTTTGAATAGACAACCATAAAAATGTTGGTCATCATCTAAAAGGCATGATACACATCTACTACTTTCTCAACTATTGTGCAACATGCAAGACGGAGGGATACAAGCTAATTTTAACTTTAACTTATTAGTGTTAGTGATTATTTGTTTGTTTAGTTTAATAAACCGACTTAAATGAAATTATAAACTAAACCAAACTCGGACACGTACTCGGACAATTTGTTTTTCAAATGAGCCGAGTTTGATTTCGTTTATTAAACAAAAGACCACGAACAAGCTTGTAACTAAATGAACTAAAATTAAATGTAAATTTTGATTCATTTATTAAATAAACAAGCTCGTAACATAAACGAATCAGGTTTAAACAACAAACACTCAACTCGGCTCGGCTCGTTAACAACTTAGGTGTGCTAATAATAAGTTGATGACCAGTATATATTACGTCTGTCCTAAAATATAAGTCCGTTTTGAATTGTGTACATAGATTAAGAAAGTTGGTTAAATTAGTTATTTGTCATTAATTTTGATTAATAAAAAGTCTAAAATTATTATTGCAAAGTAGTGAAAAGTTGGTAAGTACTCCCACCGTTTATATTTAACTGTCGTAGTTATTAAAAACAAAAATTCTTTTTCATTTGTCGTAGTTTCATTTTCAAAGCATTATTTATTATATTTTTCAACATCTACCCTTATTAAAGATGTGAGAAATTGAAAACAACATTGCAATAATTATATTCAAGAGATGCTATTGTTATTTTGATGTTAAGTCAAAATAATAACTGCTCTCCTTTTTTTTTGGTCGAAACCGGATATTTTATTAAAATTGCGTAAAACTGTACAAGAGAAAAAACTCTACAAACTGTACATCAGCTCTATCTAAAGCAAAAAAGCAAAAAGCAAAATTAAGACCAGGCCAGTCTAAGTTCTCTAGCCCTCCGTATTGCTTCAGAGATAAAGATATTCTTGGGGGGCGTCTCTGCTCCGTGTGGTGGTACTCCTGATTGCGCCAGTACCAAAGGCCCAGCACAACCTCACGAAAGAGAAATCTCCAGTATACAATAGTATCGTGTTTGTGCATATGAACTTTGGGACAGTTCTCTAGCCATAGAGGAGTCTCATGCACTGAAAAGAAGAGCGTCCAAAATTTCCGGTGGACCAGTCTGCGCCAGATAGAAGAAGCCCAATTACAGTCTCTAATGGCGTGCCGGGTAGATTATGTGTATGCTCTCCTTTGTATATGTATATTTTGACAAGTACGATAGTTAAAATAAAAACAGAGGGAGAATATAATAGATAAGAGGAGAAAAATACATTAAATACTTGGTTGATTTTTTAAATGGAGTTGCGTTGTGGGAGAAAATAAAAAAACATTATACAGACTCTTTGGCATTATGTATAGGACGACTAGTATTCTTCCTAGCTCGTAAAATATTAATAATTGGGGCGGGTGGTGGATCATCTGACCGGACGGCAAATCGAGAAAAGAAAAAGAAGAAATGGCCTCTGGTGCAGCAAAGGCGGAGGCGCCAAAGGTAGTATGGAATGAGAAAGAGAATAAATTTGAGACGGAAGACAAAGAAGCATATTTGACTTATGTGCTGAGGGAAGGAGAAGGAGAAGGAGGAGGAGGAGGCAAAGTGATGGACATAACTCACACCTTTGTTCCCCGTAGCAAAAGGGGTTTAGGCCTTGCTTCTGTTCTTTCTGTTGCTGCTTTTTCTCATGCCCAATCTCACTCCCTTCTCATCATCCCCACCTGTTCTTATGTTTCTGTATGTCTCTCTCTCTCTCTCTCTCTCTCTCTCTCTCTCTCTCTCTCTCTCTCTCTCTCTCTTACCTGTTTACCTTTTCTTTCAGTTAATATTCAACTTTCATTTTCTGGGTTTTCCAGTTCACTTTAGCTCTTTTTTTCTTTTTTCTTTTTGGGTATTGGTTTGTCTTGTTTTTTGATCTTGCCGTTTGTCCCCTTTTTTTTTTAATTTTTTCATCTCGCTCATCGTCGCACCTCAGATATTTAGCAAGTGTAACTTGAATATGATGCTGCTTAGTTTACTTTCAAATGATTGTTACTTCAACTAATGCAATTGTATAGCAATATCGAACAAAATGTCACTTTTCATTTGCTGAAATCGGAGGTGATTTTTTTTAGTGGCTTTGTGTATTTTTACTAAATAAATCTATTGAGAATCAGCCTCGTAAGATTGTCTCTCCTGATTTCAGAAGCTCCTCCGAGTCCGAGATTATTATACAATTAATGTGTACCAAGTATCATGTACCTTTCACTCTTCCTCTGCATTCTGCAAAATGTTACCAAATATTACTATTCCTTTGATGATAACGTCAGTGTAAAAAAGGGTTGCATTACATGACGACGAAAAGGTACCCAAAAGGGCTGAATGACTCTTTAATAATTTTTACAAAAGTTTTCACTCAATGGAAGTATAATGTGCACATTTTAAGGTGTTTTTGTTTGTGAAAACAGTGATCCATTGATGGTAGTAGATAAGATGCTTTAAACACCGGACAAGTCTCTATGTGATTAACTGATTATGCATGCTACTTCCCTCTTAAAGCCAGCAGCGACCCTCTAATTGTTTGAAGGTATCTTGACATATTTGACTAGGCAAACTAGCTCCATTCTTACTCAGTTTTGTTAAAAAATCATAGCTTCACATGACTTTATTTCTGTAATAAATATAAATAAATACAAATCAATCTTCTGAAACATTTGATCCATTCTATAGGATATTCCAATTTCACTGGTTACGATGCTAAATGATTGATATGTCTTTGATGTGTACCAAGTGATATATGCATGTAACTCATGGTCTCTGTCAGTGTTAGCCATCTCACATCCTTCATTACCTTTGTTCCTTATTTTTTTATTTCTCTTTCTTTTTGTTTGTGCAGTTTACTTTGTTGTGCAAATTCGTTAAGAAAAAAGAAACTTTGTTGTACTTGAACATTCTTATTGTTGCTTGTAGTTACCTGTCCTGATGTAGTGCATAGTGCTAAGAAGAACCCCACTGTTGTTAGATTTACTTCCAGTTTAGTTACATACATTATCACCTGCAAATGCAAATGCAAACGCAAACAAACAGATTTCCCTTCCCTCGGATTGAGACAGGACAGCAGCTGAGTTCCTAGTGATGCAACAGCAGAGAGTTTATTACCTTGTTCCCTTCAAAACATCTTTTTCATGTTATAGAGAAAATAGAGAGAAGAACAAGATAAGTAAGAGAAAAATATAAACTCTTCTTATTATGAGCCTTAGCCAAAACAGCCAGCTTTAATAGAAAAAATACAAGTGACTCTTGAGCTTACGCATGCAAGTCTTGGAAAGAGAAAAAGAGAAAAAGCTAACTAAGTATTAATGACTACCTAGAAGATCCTTTATAGAGTGGGTAATCTAGAAAGATACTTAATGATAACTAACCGGCCTATGTAACATGTAACAATACATTTATACATAAAAAACTACATAAAATTTTTATACTTCAATACTCCTCCTCAAGCTGGAATGTAGATATCTAGCAGTCCAAGCTTGCCAATACACTTTAGTAGAGAAGTACTAGGCAGACTCTTGGTGAACACATCAGCCACTTGATTACTGGAGTTGATATACGATAGGAGAATCTCACCCTTCATCATCTTCTCTTTGATAAAATGCCTATCAATCTCAATATGCTTGGTTCGGTCATCTTTGTACGGGGTTCTTTGTAATTTCAATAGCAGATTGGTACATCCTTTGTATAGGCAAGTAGGAGTAGAAATGGCAAGCCTTAGTTCCCTCATAATCTTCGAACCCATAAAATCTCACACATACATACCGCAATAGCCCGGTACTCTGCCTCAGCTGAACTTCTAGCCACAACTGACTGTTTCTTGGATCTCCAAGACACTAGATTTCCAAACACATAGATGCACCATCCAGAGGTTGACTTTCTATCAATGTTACATCCTGCCCAATCAGCATCCACATATGCCTCAATTCTGCTATTTCCTTGTGTTCTGAACAGTAAGCCTTTACCTGGATTCCCTTTCGAAATCTCAACGATCCGACGACGACGACGGTGTAGTGTATCTCCTTTGGTGAATGCATGAATTGACTGAGTTTGCTAACAGCAAATGATATATCTGGCCGAGTATGAGATAAGTATATCAATCTTCCAATAAGTTTCGATATTTTTCGGCTTACATGTCGGGACCATTATCATCCTTCCCAAAATTGACGGTATTATCCAGGGAGTACTAACGGGTTTGCATCCTAATAAGCCATAATCGATAATAAGTCCAAAGTATATTTCCTTTGAGAGAGTAGTATACCCTTAGATGACACTAGCAACTTCAATACCAAGGAAGTATTTCGGTGGTCCTAGGTCTTTTACCTCAAATTCTTTGATTCGAAAAGACTTCAATGAGTGATTTCTTCTTCGAATTTCCGGTGATGATGATATCATCAACATACACAATGAGGATAGTTATTCTACGGAAAGGCCATGTTTGTAGAACATGGTATGATCACTTGTGTCCTTGATGATATGTAGCCTCCTTCATTGCCTTGGTAAACCTATCAAACCAGGCTCTTGGAGATTGCTTTAATCCATAGATAGCCTTGTTTAACTTTAGAACATGATTGGGTTTAATCATAAAACCGGGAGGATAATGCATATATACTTCCTCCTTCGGATCCCCATTTAAGAAAGCATTCTTAATGTCCATTTGATAGAGTGGCCAATTCATAACGAAGACAATGGAAATTAATATTCGACGAGAGTTTAACTTAGCCACAGGTGCAAAAGTTTCATTAAAGTCAATACCTTGAGTCCGTGTAAAACCCTTGGCAACAAGTCTTGCCTTGTATCGTTGATGGTACCATCGAGTTGTGTTTGATGGTAAAGAGCCATCTACACCCCACTTCGGTCTCACTCCCTTGTGGTTTAAGAACACAATCCCAAGTATGATTTTTATCTAAAGCAGATAGTTCTTCAAGGACAGCACTTTTCCAATTAGGATCACTTAGGGCATGTTCAATGGACTTAGGAATAATGTGAGTGTCAATATTAGATAAGAAAGCTTGATAATGAGGTGAGACTTTACAGTAGGCCACAAATTTTTGGATAGGATGTTGAGTGCATTCTCTCCTTCCTTTCCTAAGGGCAATAGGCAACTCAGGTTCAATACTGGAAGGAGTAAGGTCAGTACAAGATTCAGAGGAGGTAGGTAAAGTAGAAGAGTACTCAGTTTCTTGAATAGGTTGGATAGGAGAGTCATTAGGAGCATCAGTAGGTTCAGATCTCCAAGTTTTTCTGGTGTAGATAATGGCCTCTTTTCCAGGTTGATAGGTGAGTTGTTTAGTGGGAAAAACAGTAGGTATGATGGGATCATCAATACTAATGGGCAAGGTGGCATTATTTTCAGGAAGAAGGTTTTGAACAAGGGATTTGATTTCAGATTTGGCATAAAACGGTTGATCTTCAAAGAAGGTGACATCAAAGGTGACATAGGTCTTATGTGTTTTGGGGTCAAAGCATTTGTACCCCCTTTTTGTAGGAGAATAACCAAGGAAAATAGTTTTAACAGACCTTGGATCAAGCTTTCCTCTGGTAGGATTGTGGTTGTGGATAAAGGCAGTGCATCCAAATATCTTTAAAGAGATATCAGATAGAAGTTTAGTGCAAGGATAGACACTTTTTAGGACATCAATAGGGGTTCTGAACTTCAGCAATCTAGAAGGCATCCTATTGATCAAGTATGTGGCTGTTAGGACAGCTTGACACCAATAGAGAACAGGCACATTATAGGCAAACATCATGGTTCTGGCAACTTCTAATAGGTGACGATTTTTCCTTTCAGCTACCCCATTTTGTTGGGGAGTGTTAGTACAAGAGGATTGATGTACAATACCTTTTCGGTTAGGAAAGGAGATAGGTGGGAGTTAAAGTATTCGGTCCCGTTGTCGACCTTAGAATCTGGATTTTGGTGTTAAAGCTGTGTTTCAACAAAGTTGTAGAAATTCTTGAATATGTCGGTGACATCGATTTTTGGTTCATTAGGTATACCCAAGAAGTCCTGGAATGATCATCAATAAATGTGACAAACCGGGGTTTTTTGGATAGGTTTGAGACCCTAGATGGACCCCGAACATCGGTGTGGACAAGAACAAAAGGTCTTTGTGGGTTTATAAGGAACGATTTGTAAGTATTTCTAGTTTGTTTTCCAAGAATGCAAAACTCACATTTCAAATCATTCATATGATTCCGAGAAAATAAGGAAGGATACAACTTCTTCAAGTACACAAAATTAGGATGGCCTAGTCTAAAATGTAATTGAATAAGTTTATTACATTTAGAGTCTAAACTAGCCACTAATCCTCTTGAATTCTCTAAGATCTTGCTATGGAACAGTACGGACCTCCCCTAGTACTCTTAGCAACGCCAATCTTCATCATAGACTTCGGATCCCGAAACTCACAATGGGTATCCGAAAGTTAGGCGAGCAATTCTTTGTCTTTACAAAGCTGTTTGACGAAAGAAGGTTACAATTGAGAGTTGGAACATAGAGGACATTTTCTAGGGTAAGGTTGGGTTGAAGTCTAACACTACCTTTTCCTAATACCTTTTAGAAGAACCATCTGCTATAGTAACAAAGTGTTGAGAATCAATACTTGAAAAAGTGTCAAACACGAGAGAATTCACTGTCATATGGCTAGTAGCTCTGAGTCAACAATCCATTTGTGTTCATCTGTCTTGTAGCTCCAACGGGTGATTCGGTTAATTTCGGTGAAGTTTCTTGAACATCATTTGAAGAGTGTTCATCGCATTTCGGTGAATCCTTGTCCCGATCGGACACACTATATGCTTTATTTGGCTCATTGCTCCTATCAACGGGCTTGACTTCTTTGGTTCTTAAGAATATGAGGTGGTTTTCCATGTAGTAACCAACATTTTTCCTTAAGATGACCCTTCTTCTTACGGTGATCACATAGGAGGTTGGCCGATTCTCATTCCTCTTGTTTTTGTTGTATGCGGCATTTGCGAGTCGGTTTCGAGGCTTTAAACAACGATATTCCTTCTCTGGAGTGGGCGGTATGCCTCCATTTGTAGGCATGACACCTCTTCGCACTCCTCCTTTCTTAAAATACTGAAGGCATCATTGATAGAGGGAAAGGGTGATATAGCAAGAATCCTTTCCCTAGCAGCTTCATAAGAGTTGTCTAGGCCTCCTAGGAAGTCCAACAGCCTATCTCTTTCAATTTCCTTGTTGTGAATGTCTGCATCCTCAGTACATTTCCATTCCTTGATAGTAAGTTGGTCATATTCTTCCCATAGGTTGGTTAGAGTATTGAAATACTCATTGATAGGCTGTCCAGATTGGACAGTATTTCTCAGCTTAAGTTTCAGCCCATAGACTTGAACATAGTTACCTTCATTGGAGTACAAGGACTCCAGTTTCTTCCAAATGCTGAGGGCTGATTTTGCATATAAGAAACTTGAACTTATTTTTTCTATCATCGAATTCATAAGCCATGACCTTACTACTGCATCTTCAGTTTCCCAAGTATCAAATTCTTTCGAGTTTTTGTCTGTAGGAGGTGTTATGGATCCTGTGAGGTATCCTTTTTTCCCTCTGCCTAAGATATAAGTATATACTGACTGAGACCACGAAACATAGTTGGGTCCAGACAGCTTTTTTGTAGTGATTTGGAGTGATGGATTATCAACTCCATTGAATGAAAGAGGAACAAGAGGAAGAGGAAGTATCGTCATTGTAAATAACAGAACTTAAGAGAGGAAGAAATAGATCGGTTGCCTGAAAAAAGTTCAGGTCTCTGATACCATATAGAGAAAATAGAGAGAAGAACAAGATAAGTAAGAGAAAAATATAAACTCTTCTTATTATGAGCCTTAGCCAAAACAGCCAGCTTTAATAGAAAAAATACAAGTGACTCTTGAGCTTACGCATGCAAGTCTTGGAAAGAGAAAAAGAGAAAAAGCTAACTAAGTATTAATGACTACCTAGAAGATCCTTTATAGAGTGGGTAATCTAGAAAGATACTTAATGATAACTAACCGGCCTATGTAACATGTAACAATACATTTATACATAAAAAACTACATAAAATTTTTATACTTCAATACATGTGTTGCGGTATTTTGAACTTTCATGTCCTCTTACATGATGATATGGGGAAGGGTAATTTTGATCTTTTATATTTAGCGTCGTAACCTCCTTTATCGGTTTTTTTATTTTTAAAGTTAAAGATGATTATCTCCCTTATTGTTGCTGCTTTGTGAAATCAGTTTTCCTGCATTTAAACCTTGAAATATTCTGGACCCTTAATAGTGTCTGTATGTAGTAGTTAAAAACAAACTAGCTGTACAGCTACTCAATGTATACATCTTGCTTGGCTATTGTGGTTAAAAATGTTTGGAGCCGTATGTAATAACTTAATGTTATTTTACCCTCCCTCCCTCAACTTGTGTGTGTGTGTGTGTGTGTGTGTGTGTCATAATAGCCGTTGACACGCCAGAGAGTTAGTTGAATTCTTGACTAATACAATTTAGAGAAACAATATTTCTCATTGATTTAATCATATGGTACAGGAGTGTATAAATAGTGCTTAAGAGACATAGGCAGGTAACAAGAAAGCAATAAATATTAAGTAGATAATTTTTTTATTCAGAATCTATAATAGTCGTCTCAACATTGACTATTGTTTGCATTCAATTTTTGTTTGCATTCTGTTGGTTCATTTATGAATGATAAATTGATTGCTAATTGTGGGATGGATCTATTATGCTGGCAGGATACATTTCTCCCTAGAAACAGCTCATGGAATTCCATTTTGTATAATAATAATAAAGAGAAAGAAGAGAATAATGCTGCATCCGCCGCTGCCAAGTCACACATGTGATATGTGAAGTGAATCGAATTGGATGGGATGCAATTGCAAATGTCAATCTGCAACCTGCTCTTCTTGGTCCGAATATTGAAGCAAAAATTGCTACTTTCAATCTTTTATTGTGATGCTATCCAATAATAATAATAATAATATTCCCACCAGAGCAGAGCAGAAGCAGAGGCACCAGGCACCAGGCACCAGGCACCAGGCACCGCACTACACTCTTGTTGTATTACACCCAAATCTACTTCAATATTTGCTTTAATTTTGACTCCTGGCCTGGCCTGGCCTAGTGGGAACTAACCAACTAATTAATACCCTTATTGTATGATAGTTTATGATGAAGGTTATTGTGTGTCGGTGTTCCTTTTGCTGAGTGAGTTTCATGCTGCATCATGTTTCTGCTTCATTACAGGGTTATGTAACTAACAGGACTGGAGGGTGCCGTGGGTGCGATGATGCTTTTATTCATCTGGAGACTACACTTTATGAGATGCTGCATGCATTTCACACTATTACCGATACCTACCCTGTGGTCATAGAAATCGTTAGCTATCGAATAAATGGTTTGTTCTGTCATATATATAAAAACTAGTGTAGCAAGGTATGTCGTGCAAGGCACGACATGCCCCGTACAGTTGGATACAGTTTGATTATATTCCTAACAAAAGTGTAGATGTATGATATGTAAATAAAATGCTTTGTTATTTCTGAAAGACACTCAGGAGGTACATGGATAATGGTTTGGTATGTCTAGCAGACACTAAAGAAATAGATGAACAATGGAATAAAACATATGAATAAACTTAAGCAGTAGTTGCGCAATAGTAACCATAAATACATAATAAAACCATACCATAAATACATAATAAAACCATGAGTGCCAAGGATAGGTTACAATAGAAGCAAACTATTACATCCAAAATGATAAAGTTTCCCGGAAAAGCGTAGAGATAAGTATAATTATTTTACAATGAACAAAAAAAGCATGGTTACATATTAGCTAAAACCATTAATCGTCAATAGAATAACGACTAATGGCTATAATATGTAAATGCTTTGCTTAGTTGGAACTACGGGAACTTAATATATACCATAGGGGATGCTTGGCATGGCACAAAAGCACAACACAAATGTTTTTCTCTTCTGAATAATTTGAACAAAAAAGGCAGCAAAACAAAAAGGGCGACGTGGGTTGATGGCTAAATAATTTGAAAACACTTCTTATTGTTGAGGACAACTGCCACTCCCAGGTAGCAACTTATTTTGGTGCAGCAAAACAAAAAGGGCGATGTGGGTTGATGGCTGAATAATTTGAAAACACTTATTATTTGAACACACTTCTTATTATTGAGGATAGCTGTCACTCCCAGGTAGCAACTTATTTTGATGCCGCAAAACAAAAAAGGCGACGTGGGTTGATGGCTGAATAATTTGAACACACTTCTTATTAGTAGTAGGATATTGTTTTTATTTAATAATAATTTTAATTGTTAGTAGGGACACGTGGCAGCCAATTTTCAGTCAAAAAGACCGACGTGGCCTATCCTCCTTAACTTCCCCTTTCCTTTTTATATTTAGGTTTTTAGGTTGATGATATACTACATCCATGACATAAAAGTGTCTATTTTAAAAAGCAACATGTAATTTAAATTTTTTTTCCAAATATACTCTAAACATAATATTTATTGTTGTACGTTAATTTCATATTCCAATACAAGCATTAGTAATACTACGTGGTCCGATTAATTCAAAGACCTAATCGAACCAAAAAATGTATGATATGGTAGGTTTTGATTTCATATTTTTGTTGTGAAAATAGTTAAAACCAAAGTAAAAGGAACCGTGAACACCCCGTAAGAAAGACATACCGAACTAAACTGTGTATGATATGGTTGTTTTTTATTTCATATTTTTGTTTTGAAAATAATTAAAACCGAGGTAAAACGAACCGTGAACAGACCTAAACAAATACAATATAGGAGAAGCCAAGGTAAATAAAAAAAGAAAAAAATTTATCCATTACATAAAAAGTGGCTACATATGAAAAGATTTGTCCCGTAAAAAGTGTCTATTTAAAAAAACAACACGTAATTTAATGTTTTTTTACAAATATACTCCGATCATAACATTTATTGTTGTATGCTAATTTCACATTCCAATACAAGCATTAGTAATACTACGTGGTCCGATTAATTCGAAAACCAAACCGAACTAAACATTGTATGATATGGTTGGTTTTGATTTCATATTTTTGTTGTGAAAATAGTTAAGACCGAAGTAAACCGAACCGCGAACACCCCGTAACAACGACAAACCGAACTAAACCGTGTATGATATGTTTGGTTTTGATTTCATATTTTTGTTTTGAAAATAGTTAAGACCGAAGTAAACCGAACCGTAAACACACCTAAACAAATACAATATAGGAGAACCGTGAACAACCTGAACAAATACAATATAAGAGAAGCAAAGTTTAAAAAAAAAACAAAAAAAAAAACAACAACACAAAGATGGACACGTGGCAAGTAGGGGCATTGTTCAAACTTTGCACACCAAAAAAAAAGGGGGGGACGTGGCTCATTGAGAGAGCTTCTTGCTCTTTCATTTTATAGATAGGTAGATATAACGAAACGAGAAAACCGAACCGTAAATACACCTAAACAAATACAATATAGGAGAATCGTGAACACACCTGAACAAATACAATATAAGAGAAGCAAAGTTAAAATAATAAAAAAATTTAAAAAAAAAGAACAACACAAAGATGGACACATGGCAAGTATATGTAGATATAACGAAACGAGATAACCGATATCACGGAAAAAAAAAATAGGTGTCACGAATCAGCCACATAGGCTGCCACGTGGCACAACATGAGAAGAGTTCACTTCTTACCGTGTGTATGATATGTTTGGTTTTGATTTCATATTTTTGTTTTGAAAATAGTTAAGACCGAAGTAAACCGAACCGTAAACACACCTAAACAAATACAATATAGGAGAAGCGTGAACACACCTGAATAAATACAATATAAGAGAAGCAAAGTTTAAAAAAAAAAAAAAAAAAAAAAAAACAACAACACAAAGATGGACACGTGGCAAGTAGGGGCATTGTTCAAACTTTGCACACCAAAAAAAAAAGGGGCGGGGGGGGGGGACGTGGCTCATTGAGAGAGCTTCTTGCTCTTTCATTTTATAGATAGGTAGATATAATGAAACGACAAAACCGAACCGTAAACACACCTAAACAAATACAATATAGGAGAACCATGAACACACCTGAACAAATACAATATAAGAGAAGCAAAGTTTATAAATAAATAAAATAAAATAAAAACAACAACACAAAGATGAACACGTGGCAAGTATATGTAGATATAACGAAACGAGATAACCGAAATCACGGGAAAAAAAAAAAAAAAAAAAAAAAAAGGTGCCACGTGTCAGCCATAGAGGCTGCCACGTCGCACAACATGAGAAGAATTCACTTCTTATAGATATAGAGAAGAGAAGATATAGAAGAGAAGAAGAAATAAAAATAGGTGCCACGTGTCAGCCATAGAGGCTGCCACGTCGCACAACATGAAAAGAATTCACTTCTTATAGATATAGAGAAAATAGGTAGAAGATAGATATAGAAAGAGAGTGCGCACACGTATTACAAACTGGTAAATTACTAGCTCATACTGTGTTTATTTGTTTATTATTCATAGTTCAGTAGGCATATTTCACAATGCGTTATTCATTAAAAAAAAAAAATTAAAAAAAAATGTTTTGTTATAGTATGTATGAATATCAGAAGCAGTCAACAACGTACAACAATACTCTTTCACATGACCATGTAGAGCGCAAGTACAACCTCCCCGCTAACAACTTCTCTCATGAAAACAAAGGTGATAAAGGATTTTAGACGTCCGCCCGTCCCTAGGATGCGGGCTTCAATTCGACAAAAACAAAAGTCATCGAAAAATGTGCAAGGGAACTTGTGTACTAAAAAGACATTTCAAATTATTTCAAGTCATTGACCACAATCAAACCTACCCAGGTAGGGTAGATCCATGGCTTTTTAAAATTAATAAATTTCTAAGCGTATCATCTACTATCCTTTTTGTATTAAAAAATTCAAAAAATATTAACTGGGGGGCGCAGATCTTCCATTGATGTTATTTTCAGGATTTCCAGGAGGCGCTGCTCCAGAAAACATGTTCATCATAGATCTCAGGGCACCGGAGAACTCTTCAGGCATTTGTTCCCCAAACTCAAAATTCACATTACCACCCATCGGGGCTCCTCCTCCTGCATTGCTGCTGCCAGTCTCAATCTCAGGCTCAGGCTCACTTCTAAAATGCTGCCCTGGTGGTATTTGTGCCCCAATATTCCTTAGCACACTAGCGATATCAACAGGCATGCCCCCCGTCGAATCAAACTGCATGGAGGCAAAAGGTGGTGGGATTGACTGTCTTCTTGATTGGCCTCCTGCTGCTGCTGCTGCTGAATTATTATGTCTTTCTCCGTGATGATCTGCTGAGCTCCAACTCTGAAATCGCGTTTCATTCAAGAATTCAATTAAGGAAGCCAAACACAGCACAACAATCATTTGACATTAGCTTTATTACTTGCAGAAATAACTAACACGGTTCAAAGTAATCAAACTTCAGAAATAGCATCCAACTAGCACCATCACCACTGACTAAGCAAACAGACAACAGAGCCTTGCTCAAGTTGTTAGTCACTTCACCCATTTCCCGAATGGTAGTGAGCTCGAGGTCATCATCATAAGGGAAACTGTGGGTGGAACCACTATAAAAAACTACATGATATGATATCCTTTACTCTTGAGACCCACTAACAAAAAGTTTGTGAGAGGGACGTTAATGTCGCTCCACATAATAAGTACTGGCTTTTAACCAATAGGATATGATTATTCGATAAGATTTGGGTGTTGTATGTATGATGATCAAGTTACACGTCTCCTTCAAACCACGGATTACATTGTTTTGCACTGAGCAAGCATTTATGTTACCTGGCTATCCGTTGATCTCTGCTGTTCTTTCAACTTTTCTTCTGCCATCTGATACGGGAAAAAACAAAGGAAAAAAAAAAGGGTATCATGACATAGTTACAATATATCCTCCAAGCCCACATGACTATTAAATGAGTATTATATTATTACACCTAATGAACTAACCCGAATGTTCTGTTTTGCAGATTCATTATTTGGATCCAAGCTCAATGCTGCATGCATTTACACATTGCCACATCCTTCAGATTTCAAATTTAAAGAATGCTGCAACAGCTCAATATTCACAGTCGTCCAAGATAGACATTCATACACTACCATGGAACATTGATTTCAAGAAACTAAAATTCCAGCTTCACCCTGGTTTCCAGACTATTTAACTAGTGCATGTCCAAAAAAACATGTAATTACAGTTTAATAGTTGCACCGAACTATGTGACAACAGGTGATAAATGAAAAGGCAATGCACGATAAGCAGTGGGCCAGACTGATGCAGGAGATATCCTTCAATTTGCTTATTTTTACCCCATACTATTAACTGGAAATGAGAATAACACAGTAACCGTCTTTACTATAACCCGAAGAGGAGGGATATAGTAGTTCTCAAGCACTGAAAGCCGAAAAAATCATGCAATCGTCAAGTTATTCCTGATATTCATAAACAAGTTTCAAGAACCCCCAAAGAGATTCTGCAAGCAATAACAAACACTAGACAAATACTGTTTTCTTTCCTCTAAACGTCTATAGCACACTGGTTCAAAAGGAAATAAGACTCGTAAGTCAAGTCTGTAGATTGACAAGTAGTTAACTTGAAAATAGCTACAGGACTTCACACTGCAAAGCCCATAGTTTACTTAATGCGGACAACAGTGAATCATGACTGACCTTCAGAAACGGTTTTCTTTCCAGCAGGCTTAAAGTCAGTAAAAGACATAATCAAGTTGGGAGCAAAACAGTTTGAAAATGGGACAAAAACACAGGACGCAATAAATAAACAGTTTCGGCACGGGGTTCTTTGCTATCCTCAATGATATAATTATCATTCCAACCAAAGCCAACTAAATTGGCCACAGTATTTATCTCTGTTAGAGATAATCATGATATGCGAGAAGGAAATTGACGGAAACGATAATTCTTCTATTACTCATCATTCATCAACATGTTTATATACGCAGAAGCCCACACACAAGATAGACCTGAAAATACAAAACAGATAAATGCTAGAAAACCCCTAACCCATACAACTCTCTGTATACTATCTAATACATAACATGATCACTACCACATAACCACAAACACACGACATAACACCCACGTTGCTAAGCAACTACATGACGGATAAATATTATTTCTAACAATCTCCTTAAACCAACCTTTTCCAAATCCATGAACAATAGCATCCCTGTACTTCCCTTGAGCATAATAAGCAAATCCCAAGCGACTGTAAGCCTTGCAATATTGCGGATTGACCTCAATGGATTTCAGACAGTCTATTACTGCTTTTTCATACTGCTCAATCTGGGTGTAAGCAGCAGCCCTAAAAAACATAGAAAAAGTCATGAGAAACCAGTTGACTGATGCAAGATAATCGAAGGTTAACCGCAAAAATTTAGCATGTATCAACAACCTTCCCCCAACCACCACCACTGCAGCAACAACAACAAAAAACAAAAACAAAAAAAGCATGCACACAACTGAGAAACAGACTAAAGCATGGTAACCTGGACTTGGCGAATCAGGTGTCATGAAATAAGAATCATTACATGATACAGCATATGCAAAAGTTAGGTATGATTTTTTTAAAGTTGCTTCGGTACAGTGTGTTTTCATTGGTTTTTTTTTTCGAACAGCGTGTTTTCATTGTTATTTGGTGCTCCTGAGATTTATATGTAGACATGTATTTTAGGATTGAAAAACTAATAATAATCTCCTGAAAAATAATTTAAAAAGAAACTATATTTTTACTGCCTAAATTATTGTATATCAGAATAATAGTAACGGTAAGGTAAATAAAATGTTTATATAACTTTTATGTTGCTTTTTTGTTCGCCCCAAGCGCAAAGATAACTTTAATGTTTTTAACGTTACTATGTCCAATGACTTTCAACAGAAAAAACCAATTTGAGCCTAGTTGATTGTTTTCACAGGCTTCCATAAATAAAATTGAAATACCAATTGGGTTAAACTTAGGCCTGGTTATAGGACATCATTCTAATTCTTATGCGAGATTATTAGAGTCAAGGTTTTCATTTTCTTCTCAAGCTGACAGATGCATGTCATTTATTTCTCATCCTCCATGGACAGCATCTCTACCCCTCCTCCCTTTCACTCTGATCCTGTCAACTGCTACCTCCTTTACTCGCTGCTGCCTACTATACCGCTGCCTCCAGAATCATTGTGCGTGAATCTTTCTTGGCGCTCCTCTACAAAATAGTTACTGTTTGTTTTCTCTATTTCCCTCACAGTTGTGTTTTGTGGCTGGAAATGCAGAGCAAGCGTGTAAGAATATTTGGAGAATAACAACGGAAGATCTTTTTTATTATTTCTTGTGTTTTACAGCAGTGGCAAGGTACAAATATATAGTACTTACTAGGAGACTCCCTTCCTAATACACTTCCTTGATTTCGGGGATCTCATTTAAACCGAAATATTCTACCTTAAAACAGAATCACACATAATCACACATGTTGCACATTTTGCACATGTCTAATAATAAATGCATATAATGACTGAAATAATAATAATTCTCAACACTCCCCCTCAAGTTGAGTGTGGATGTTGAACATGCTCAACTTGCTCACAAAGCTGTCAAATCCCTGCTTCATCAGTGGCTTAGTCAGTCCATCAGCAGTCTGCTGCACAGATGGTAAGAATGGTATGCAAATCAGCCCCTCATCCAGTTTCTCCCTGATAAAGTGTCTGTCAATCTCAATATGTTTGGTCCTGTCATGTTGGACAGGATCATTGGCAATGTCTATAGCTGCTTTGTTGTCACAGTACAACTTCATAGGCAATGCAAGAGGAACTTGAATGTCTGCTAGGACTCTTTTGATCCAAAGTTCTTCACACACCCCTTGTGCCATAGCCCTATACTCAGCTTCTGCTGTACTTCTGGCCACAACACTTTGTCTTTTGCTCCTCCAAGTTACCAGGTTGCCCCACACAAAGCTGCAATATCCAGAAGTTGATCTTCTCCCTTCTGAACCTGCCCAATCAGCATCTGCATATACTTCAACACTTCTACTCCTCTGTTTTCTGAAGCACACCCCTTGTCCCACTGTCCCCTCGAGGTATCTGAGGATCCTGAACACGGCTTCAAGATGAGGCTCACATGGTGCATGCATAAATTGACTGGCTGTGCTCACAGCAAAAGAAATATCAGGCCTAGTGTGAGCCAAATATATCAATTTTCCAACCAGTCTCTGATACTTTTCTTTGTCTACTCGGGGTTCATCCTTTTTTTCCCATAATTTCAGATTGGGTTCCATGGGAGTGCTGGCTGGTTTGCACTCCCTCATCCCAGTTTCTTCTAACAGATCAAGTATGTATTTTCTCTGTGTTACCAACAATCCTGATTCTGACCTAGCAAACTCCATACCCAAAAAATATTTGAGACTGCCTAGGTCTTTTATTTCAAATTCCTTTCCCATGCTCTTCTTAATCTGATTGATTCCTTCTTTATCATCCCCTGTGAGTATGATATCATCAACATAGACAAGGACCACTGTTATCTTGCCTTGCCCAGTCCTTTTAGTGAACAAGGTATGATCAGATTGACCTTGTTTGAACCCTTCCTTTTTCAAGAACCACATAAATCTTTCAAACCATGCTCTTGGACTCTGTTTGAGTCCATACAAAGACTTCTTCAATCTGCAGACCTTCCCCCCATTTTTCCCAGAGAATCCCGGTGGCAGATCCATGTACACTTCTTCTTTCAAATTCTCATGTAAGAAGGCATTCTTTACATCTAGTTGTTCAAGTGGCCATTCCAGATTCACAGCTACAAATAGGATGATTCTTACTGTGTTTAATTTTGCCACAGGTGAGAAAGTCTCTGAGTAATCCAGACCATAGGTTTGGGTATAACCCTTGGCCACCAACCTAGCCTTGTACCTTTGCAAGGTCCCATCAGAGTTGTACTTTCTTCGTGAATATCCACCTACATCCCACCGGAGTCTTCCCTTCGGCAAGCTAACAACCTTCCAGGTATCATTCTTTTCCGGGCGCAATTTCTTCATAGGCAGTGCTTTCCATTCGGACAACCGAGTGCTTCTTGGATGTTCTTAGGAATGGATATCTTTGGATAGGTTGGAGAGAAAAGCTTGGTATTCGGGGAGATGTTTGAGTAGGAGGTATATTTGCTCAAGGGGTACAAGGGATGTTTTGTGCATTCCCCGGGTGGTTTTTTCGATGGCAATAGGGATATCTAGTGAAGGATCATTTTGTATGGTTTTTTCCACATTAGACGGATTCTCGAGGTGGTTTCATGTGGGGTGGTGGTAGTGCAAGGATCAAGAGATTTTTGTTTCTGGAGCGATTCGGGACATTCATCTGGAGAAGTTGACTGTTCGTTGTCCGTCGTGTGAGAGTTCTTGTCTTTCTTGAGAAGAGTTCCTTTCCTTGAATAAGTGAGGCCACGGAAATTTCGTATTCTCGGTCTTAGGACTCGGCTCGAGCTATCTTTCGACTATTCGATCACTTGGACCGAAATAGAATCGTATATGGCTCGAGCTATCTTTCTCATGTTGATAAGTCACAACATCTAATGGTGAGACACCGGGTGGTTCTCCAACATCTAAAAGAAAGCGTGAAAGGTTGTCACTATCATGTTCATTCGATTCTCCCCCGAACATGATTGTGAAAGAACATATGGGTTTCATGGAAGGTGACATCCCTAGTGACATACATTTTGTGTGTGAGAGGATCCAAGCACTTGTACCCTTTCTGAGTGGGTGAATAGCCAACAAATACACATTTCCTAGACCTGGGATCAAGTTTCCCTTGGTTGTAAATGTGAGTGAAGGCAATGCACCCAAACACTTTTAGGGTTAGGTTTTGGATCAGTCTGGTAGTAGGGTAGGATTCTACCAATTTTCCAAGAGGACTCTGAAAGTCTAGCACTCTGGAGGGTAGTCTATTAATGAGATAACAGGCTGTTAACACAGCCTCACCCCATAGGTATTTAGGACACCTAGAAGTTATCGGTAGGGATCTAACCACCTCACAGAAGATGCCTGTTTTTTCTTTCTGCCACACCATTTTGTTGTGGTGTGTTAGGACAAGAACTTTGGTGTATCATGCCATATTTTTGGAAAACTGGACCAAGGATTGAGTTAAAGTACTCAGTCCCATTGTCACTTCTAAAAATTTCAATTTTAGACTGAAATTGGGTTAAAATAAGATTATAAAACGTTTCAAAAGCATGCTTTGCATCAGACTTTTGTTTTAGCAAATACACCCAAGTTGCCCTGGTGTGATCATCAATAAATGTGATAAACCACCTCTTTCCTTCAAGTGTGTGTGCCCTTGCAGGCCCCCAAATGTCACTATGTATCATGGTGAACGGTTTTGTGGGCTTGTAAGGTTGTGGAGGAAAGGGTGATCTACAATGTTTGGACAATTCACATACAGAACATTTATAAAAATCAGGACCTTTATTGAGGAAAAAATTAGGAAAAAGTTTCTTTAAATATAAAAAACTAGGATGGCCGAGCCTAAAGTGCCACATTAGCACATTATTCTTATCAACACAAGTAGACTGAAAACAGAAACTTTTAGGCTTCTCTTCATTCTTGGAAGTTTCTTCCTCAAGAATGTACAATCCCCCCACCAGTTTAGCACTGCCAATCTCCTTCCCCATATGAGCATCCTGAAATTTGCAGCCATCAACAGAGAAAACAACAGTGTATTTAGTATCATAGATTAGTTTTCTGACTGATAAAAGGTTGCATGATAATTTAAGGACATGTAAGACATCTTTTAAGATAAGGTTAGGTGTGATGATTATAGTTCCTTTCCCAGCAATTATAAAAAAAGAACCAGCTATTTTCACCTTTTGATTACCGGCACAAGGGAAATATGAATGAAATAGATGTGAGGAATTTGACATGTGGTCAGTTGCTCCTGAGTCTATCACCCAAGAGTCTGTCTGGTTTGTGCTTAGATAAGTAGAAGGTTTACCTTTTTCCACAAGGGTGCAAGTTGCATCACCTGTGGTGGAAGAGATTTGGGCTTTGAGAAGCTTGCTCAGTTGTTCCAGTTGTTCTTGTGAGAACTGCAGTAATCCAGAATTGTTGCTACCCTGGTCAGAACTCACCTGGTTGGCTGCTTCCTATCGTTCTAGGCTTCCAATTCTCTCGGTTTTCCATGAATTCCCCAAGCATGTCTCTCGGGTGTGGCCTTGTTTTTTGCAATGGTCACACCGAGCTTCGTTTTCTCGCCCTTATTATCAACCCCGCCGACCGCCAAAGCCGAGGATTCCATCTTGTTCTTCGCTTTCGCCGCCGCCGCCGCTCCCTTTTGCATCACTCTTTTCCTGGATTCTTCCCTCCTTACTTCTGAAAAAACTTCCCTTAGGGATGGTAGGGGGTTTTTTCCAAGTATTCTGGCCCTTACTTCATCCAATTCTTGATTCAAACCAGCCAGAAAAGTGTACACTCTATCATTTTCTTCCCTCTTTTGGAACTTTACTCCATCCTGGGAACACACCCAAGAGTTATCATAGGATAGGTCCAGCTCCTGCCATAATCCTACCATTTCATTGTAGTATAGAGTCACATCCCGGTCATCTTGTTTGCATGACCAAATTCTGGTTTTTAATTCATAAATCTGAGATGTATTCTCAAGGTCCGAATACATTTCTTTGAAGGCATCCCACATTTCCTTGGCTGTACTCAGAAACATGTGGGGTCGAGCAATGGAGTTTTCCATTGAATTGATGAGCCAGGCCCTCACCATGGAGTTTTCAGACCTCCAAACAGCGAACTTTGGGTCATTCTCATCCGGTTTGACTGTTTCTCCAGTGAGATATCCCAATTTGTTCCTGCCATCAATGACCAATCGCATAGTCTGAGCCCATTCCAAATAGTTCTTTCCAGTCAGCTTTTGCGTGGTTAAGATGGAGAATCCACTGGAGTTTGTGTCTCCACCGCCCACTGGTTCAGCCCTGATCATGGTTGATTCGGTTGCTTGACTTGTTGCAGAGGTTGATGATATTGATCCAGTGGAAACGCCTTGAAGTTCTCCAGTCATTGCTGCTTTGTGGTTCATGGTCGGATCAACGAACCATGCTCCGATACTGTAGAAAAAGATAGGAGGAAACTTATATTTTATTGATAGAACCTTATGGAGAACATAAGGGAAGGTTACAATATATAGAGAAAACCTCCAACGACGAGAAAACACGTTCCAACGGCTATGAACAAGTGCCAACGGCTATGAACAAGTGTTTTCGGGCCAAAAAAGAAAGAAGACAAAAACGGGGAAAAAGTCCAAATTACATCATTAGGACACTTAGGAAAAAAGATAAAAAGATATTAAACTATAGTATTAACCTATATTTTAACACCCTCCTCAAGCTTGGTTGTGGATGGAATAATGACCAAGCTTGCTTCTCATTACGGTAAATATAGGTAGAGCGAACCCTTAGTGAAAATATCGGCCACGATCTTGAGAGGGTATGAATTCAATACCGATGTCTTGACCTTCAACCTTTTCTTTGATAAAGTGTCCGTCAATGTCTATATGTTTGGATCTATCATGATGAATGGGATTCTCGGACATGTTGATAGCAGACACATTATCACAAGATAGAAGAATAGGATGCTCTTGTTTGATGTGTAGGTCAACCGGGATCTTTTTGAGCCACGAGTCCTTCACGGATACCAGGGCCAAGGCCCATTCGCGCTCTCGCATCGCTTCAGAAACCACCGGTTGTTTCTTGCTCTTCCAAGTTGTGAGATTTCCCCGAGAAGAATGAGCAATAGCCGTAGTAGACCTTCTATCAATTACGGACCACCCCGCCCAATCAAGCATCGGTGAAGATTTGGATCTTTCTCGTCTTTAGATTTCTTGAAAATAAGTCCTTGACCATTTGTCCCCTTTAGATACCTTAGCATCCTGGACAATATCAAGGTGCTCTTGACAAGGATGATGCATAAATTGGCTGACCAGACTCACTCCATAGCATATGTCTGGTCTAGTATGAGCCAAGTAAATCAATTTTCCCACCAGTCTTTGGTATCTGCCTACATCCACAGGGGCAGATTTACTCTCCTTTTCGAACTTCACCCCGGGGTCAATAGGAGTGAGGCGGGTTTGCAATCAAGCATCCCTGTTTCAGTAAGAAGGTCAGAAATGTACTTCCTTTGGGATATGAAAATCCCCTCCTTAGATCTAGCCACTTCCATTCCCGGGAAGTATTTCATTTGTCCAAGGTTTTTAACCTCAAACTCTTTTGCAAGACAATGCTTTAGAGATTCAATCTCGGGGCATCATCCCAGGTTATGATAATGTCATCCACATATACAATGAGGATGACTCTTTTTTGATAGGAGACACCTTGGTGAACATAGTATGATCTCGCTTGACCTTGTATGAACCCAAGATTCTTGACAACTTTGGTAAATCGACCAAACCAAGCTCGGGGGACTTGTTTCGGTCCATAGAGAGCTTTGTGCAATTTGCACACCTTATTTTCTACTCCTGGATAGTCAATTCCGGGAGGCAATCTTAAGTACACTTCCTCCTTTAGGTCACCATTTAGGAAAGCATTTTTTACATCTAATTGGTGTAAGGGCCAATCAAGATTCACAAGCAATAGATAGGAGCACCCCGATGGTGTTTAATTTTGCCATCGGTGCAAACGTCTCCGGTAATCTATGCCGTGAGTCCGAGTGTAACCCCCAAGCAACCAATCTAGCCTTATGCCCGTTAATGGTGCCATCGAGTTGTATTTCAAAGTGAAAATCCACTTGCATCCTACTCGTTTTCTTTCCCTTGGGGAGAGAAGTCAAGGTCCAAGTGTGATTATTATTTAGAGCTTGTAGCTCCTGAATGAACGACCTTTTTCCACTCAGGAAATCCCAGGGCTTCCTGAATAGATGTGGGAATGTGATGCTTGTCCAAGTTTTGTACAAACACTTGGTAGGAACTAGAGATGTTCTCAATTGCCAAAAGATTGTATAGAGGGTACTGAGTACAAGCTCTAGTTCCTTTTCTCACAGCAATGGGTCTATCATCATAGTTCACAGTGCTAACAGATCTTTCTGGAGATTCTGAGGTAGTAAGAGCAACCATACTAAACCCTTTCTAGAGCTGTTCTTGCTACTTTTTCGTCAGAAGAGAAGGATTAATTGGGCAAATATGAAATAATGAGACCATTCTAGATAAAAAAAATTTCAAGCCTCTCTATCCCCTTATCTATTTTGGGAGAGTGAATAAGATCATGTTCTCTCTCAAAAGAAGGCCCAAAACCTTCTTTTATTAATATTTAATATTATTTTATCAATAAATTCAAAATATTTACCACCATTATAAATCTAATCACACATAAATAATCCCTACAATTCTTTTATATTTATCACCATTACAACATCACATCACACACAAATTATCTCTACAACTCTTCTATATTTATCCTCCAATCATCTTTCTCCATATCATCCAAACATCACCAATCAATAGCCTTATCTCCCGATCACCACTACTCTTGCTCTAACTTCCTCAGAATGATTTTGATCTTCTTGATCTTCAAGATTAATATTGTCTGATTGATTTTGATCTTTTTGGACCTCAAGATTATTCTTGTTTCTCCTGGTAAACACCAGTTGAATAGGAGGTCTTGGGCACAAGGATCCTTTTTCAGGATTCAGACTAGATGAAGGTTGAATACTATCAGAGGTAATGACTTCCTCTTGATTTATACTTCCTTCATCCAAAGAATTCAAAGTGCTAGGACTCATATCCCATCCTTGAGAGGAGGAAATAAAGTTCTGTTTGATTCCTTCATGATCAAAGAAGGGTTTTTCTTCGAAGAAGTTAACATCCATTGTGTTAAAAAACTTTCTGGTTTGAGGGCAGTAGCATTTGTACCCTCTTTGTCTAGGAGAATAGCCAATAAAGACACACTTGAATGCCTTAGGTTCAAGTTTGGTCCTGTGGTGATTGTGGACATACACAGTACATCCAAAAACCTTAGGAGGGAGGTTTTGTATCAAGTGTCTGGATGCTATGCTTTCAGACAGAACAACCACAGGGGTTTTAAATTTCAACACCCTAGATGGCATTCTATTTATGAGATAAGTGGCAGTCAAGACTGCCTCTCCCCAGAAGTGCTTGGGCACCTTCATGGCAAACATGAGGGCCCTAGCTGTGTCTAGGAGGTGCCTGTTTTTTCTTTCTGCAACCCCATTTTGTTGGGGAGTGTCAACACAAGAAGTTAGGTGGATGATACCCTTTTCCTTGAAAAAAGTTCCCAACTGTTTTTCAAGATACTCAGATCCATTATCTGATTTGAGTATCTTGATATCAGTATCAAATTGATTCTTAATCATGAGGAAAAAATTCATGAAGATAGCTCCAGCTTCAGCTTTTTCCTTCATTAAGAACACCCAACAAAGTCTGGTGTGATCATCAATGAAGGTGATGAACCATCTTGTACCAGTGATATTCTTGACCTTAGAAGGTCCCCAAATGTCACTATGTATAAGATGGAAAGGCTTGGAAGGAGCATAAGACTTAGTATGAAACACAGTCCTACTTTGTTTTGCCATACAACAGACTTCACACTGAAAATCTGACACATTTTTATTGATAAACAACTGAGGCATGAGCTTTTTTAGATACACGAAGTTGGGGTGACCCAATCTATAGTGCCACAAAACAATAGGGTCACTATTATTACAACTAACAGAACCAGTGACAAAGGCGGTGTTCTGTTCATTCAGAGAACCAGTGTTAGTAGGTAACATGTAGAGGCCAGAAGTAGCACTAGCATTGCCAATCATTTTCCCAGAGTTGGTCTCTTGTAGGACACACGTATTCTCATGAAACATCACAGATAAGTTCTGTCTCTTAACCAGTTTATTAACTGATAAGAGATTACAGGACAGATTTGGTACATATAGCACCTGATCAAGGATCAGATCCTTGGAAAAAATAATAGATCCAATTCCTTGTACTTTGGAAGTGGATCCATCTGCAATCCTCACAAATCTTTCATGTTTACAGGGAATTAAGGAGTGGAATAACCTCTTATTTCCTGTCATATGTTCTGAGGCCCCTGAATCAACAATCCATAGTTGTTGTTCGTGGTCAGATATTATGTAGGAATGAGACTGATTACCAGAGTGTGCCACAGAAGCAGTGGAAGTATTTGAAGGAATTGCAGAGCTAGGAACAGAGAGTAGGAGTCTTTTCGGGACCTTCATCCGTTCATGATCGAAGAAGCGCAGGAGACTCCCCAGAGTACCCTCACTCACGTGAGCAGATAGGGGACCTTGGGACTCCTTTTCGTCCCGATTCGAGTTTCCGGTCAGCAGCTTTTCCATCTACTGCAGTGTTGTAGAACCAGCTTTTCCATTGTCTGAATTTTGGATCATCCTCTTTTGGTGGAGGAATATCTCCAGTCAGATATCCTTCTTTGCTTCTTCCAGACACATACATAAGCAGAGATCTAGACCACAAATGGTAGTTTTTACCATCGAATTTATGGCTAGTGAGAAGATGACTGTTTGTATCACTCCCTCCCTGAATGAGATTTGTTCCCTTAGAATGTGAAACAACATCAGTGGAGGTTGATTGTGCAACAAATGACATTTTCTGGTTTTTGAAAAAAAATCTCAGAAAATTTTGAATTTGATCGATTATGGATCAACCTTTCTCTGATACCATTTAGAAAAAGATAGGAGGAAACTTATATTTTATTGATAGAACCTTATGGAGAACATAAGGGAAGGTTACAATATATAGAAAAAACCTCCAACAGCCAGAAAACACTGTTCCAACGGCTATGAACAGTGCCAACGGCTATGAACAGTGCCAACGGCTATGCCAAAAACAGAAAGAAGACAAAAACAGGGAAAAAGTCCAAATTACATCATTAGGACACTTAGGAAAAAAGATAAAAAGATATTAAACTATAGTATTAACCTATATTTTAACAGATACCATGTAAGAATATTTGAAGAATAACAACGGAAGATCTTTTTTATTATTTCTTATGTTTTACAGCAGTGGCAAGGTACAAATATATAGTACTTACTAGGAGACTCCCTTCCTAATACACTTCCTTGATTTCAGGGATCTCATTTAAACCGAAATATTCTACCTTAAAACAGAATCACACATAATCACACATGTTGCACATTTTGCACATGTCTAATAATAAATGCATATAATGACTGAAATAATAATAATTCTCAACAAAGCGTGTTGTCAAAGGGAGACACAGTGTTCCAGAATTCATGAAGCGGAACGGGGTGCGAGTGTCATGCAAAGTAGGTAAACATGGTCACATATCTCCCAAATACATTACAATTAAGACATATGTAATCAACTTGGAAAGTCTTATCCCACCCCGCAAGCCTTGAAAAAGAAGACCAGGGGCATACATAGGAAATAAAAAGTCTAATGATGTAGGCAGATCAAATATACAATAAAAGCTAAGGACAATATCAAGTTGAGAAACAGAATTAGATTATATTATCGTATTAAGTTTAATAGCAGCAAAAGAAGTTAATACTTTATTTGGGACGTGAAAATAGCAATAAGATGAATGTATGAAAATGATAGATTTTATATACGATAAAAACCTTTACAATCCTTCAAGAGTTTTAGGAACTCAAAGCCCTTTTGACAACTGATTTGGGCCAATACCTTCGAAATAATGTAATATACCGCAAGTCCGGGAGTAGACATACAAACACATAGTCCAAGGTTGCAAAGCAAATCTTGATTCGGACATGCCATGCAAACCATTAAGCTGCCTTTAAGTGTAATTGAGGAAAGGGAAAGACTTAATAGAGTAGAAAGATTATTCTGGTGGATGATACAAACTCCTGGGCTTATCATGGGAAATGATGTGCTACACCTATATAGTACTTTTGGCCAAAGTAGATGGAGGGTGCTATAAGAACAGGATAAACTGTCGGATATCATCAATTTTCCTTATGTATTTTATTAAGTTTTATTTACCCCTAATCCTCCTAAATTACTTCCTAAGTAATTATAGTATGGACTGATTAGTCCCGTCTCTTTTGTTCACCCTGTAACGGCTAGTTTCCTAAAGATTGCTAGTGGGAAACTGTCTTGTCAGCTGCAACGGCTAGTGCAGCTTGTTCTCTATTTAAACAACTATCTAAGGGTCGCTAATGTAATGAAAAGAAGCCTTTTACTCTATTTTATTCGCAAATTTTAAATCCTAAATCATCAGAACGCTAGGGGTGATTTGTGTGCAGCAGTTCAAGCTTCTCAAGCTGGTGTAGAGAAACTTAGGTTGCTACACAATAGATTAGGGCATCCTAGTGTTCCTCATCTTGTTAAACTCTTTCCTTCGATGTTTATTAATAAGGATTTTAGCTCCTTCCATGGTGAAATCTGTGAATTTGCGAAACATCATAGATCTGTGTTTAAATCTGTTGCTTATAAGGAATCTGCTCCCTTTACTCTTTTTCACATTGACTTATGGGGTCCACCTAGAGTTACTAACCTATCTAACACTAGGTGGTTTATAACCTTGATTGATGACCACACAAAGATCTGTTGGGTGTATTTACTAACGGAAAAATCTGAAGTCAGTCAAGTTTTCGAAGGTTTTTTTTAACATGATTGAAACTCAATTCCACACTAAGATTAAAATCCTTAGAATTGATAATGGAACTGAATATGTTAAATCTCACCTCAGTATTTTCCTAGAAGAAAATGGTGTCATTCACCAAAGCTCTTGTGTCAACACTCCACAACAGAATGGAGTAGTTGAACGCAAGAATAGGCATCTTCTAGAAATTGCTAGGGCTCTCATGTTTACTCTAATCTTCCTAAGTTTTATTGGGATGATGCTATTTTAACTGCTACTTTTCTCAAATCTTGGGTTTTGAAACCCCTATTGAGAAATTCTCTGAGACTTGGCTCTCATTTGGTGGTTTCCTTACCTCTTAAGATCTTTGGGTACACTACATTTGTCCACATACATGATCATTTAAGAGGAAAGATGGATCCCAAGGCAGTAAAGGCTGTTTTTCTGGGTTATTCTCCTACTCAAAGGGGCTACAAATGCTATGATCCTATTAACAAGAAAACTTTTTTCTCTCTTGATGTAACCTTCCTAGAAAACACTCCCTATTATGCAAGTACTAATCTTCGCAGGTCTGAGATTGATTCTTGGAACTTAAACCCCCTATTGAGATATTCTCGGAGACTTACCCTGGCTCTCATTTGGTGTTTACCTTACCTCTTAAGATCTTTGGGTGCACTGAATTTGTGCACACACGTCCATTTAACAGGAAAGTTGGATCACAAGGCAGTAAAGACTGTTTTTCTGGGGTATTCACCTACTCAAAGGGGATAAAAATGCTATGATCCTAGTAACAAGAAAACTTTTCTCTTTTGATGTAACCTTCGTAGAGAATACTCTTTATTATGCATGTACTAACCTTGGCAGGTCTGAGATTGATTCATGGAACTTGACGTCAACCTTACCTATGATGATCGAGGATCCACCCCATCATGCTGACAATGAAGAACCAATACAACAGGCAGATGAAAGGTCACCTATTGTCTATACAAGAAAGAACAAGGGTGGAAGGAAGACAACCAGGATTCCTGACATGGAGTCTCAACCTGAGAGAATTAAAACTATGGTGAATCATGTCCCATAACCAACCAGTACCAGTACCAATGCCAAGATCAAGCCAGCACCCTGAACTTCCTATTGCCCTAAGGAAGGGTGTTAGGGCATGTACCAAGCACCCCATCAACAAACATCTCTCCTATGGTAATTTGTCTTTTGGTTATAAGCGGTGGGATGCAAATGGGTTTTTATTGTAAAATATGGGCCAGATGGAGAAGTGGAAAGGTACAAGGCCAGACTTGTGGCCAAGGGATATACTCAAATTCCAAGAATAGACTATTTGGAGACCCAGTGGCAAAGATGAACACAGTCAGGGTCTTACTCTCACTTGCAACAAGAACTGATTGGCCCATGTTTCAACTGGACATCAATTATGCATTCCTAAATGGTGAACTCAAGGAAGATGTCAACAGAGAACCACCTCCAGGTTTCTACCATGATCAAGGAAAGAACAAAGTGTGTGAAATAAGGAAATCAATCTATGGGCTAAAACAATCTCCTAGAACCTGGTTTGAAAGATTCACTCATGTCATCAAGGGTAATGGGTACACTCAAGGACAATCAGACCACACTATGTTCTATAAGCATAACAAGTCTGATCAGGTTACTATCCTTCTTGTGTATGTTGATGATTGATGACATTATCATCACAAGGGATAATCAGTATGAGATTGTTAACCTGAAAAGGCTGCTGAACTTTGAATTTGAAGTGAAAGATCTAGGGCAACTAAGGTTATTTCTAGGAATGGTGGTGGCTAGATCAAAATTGGAATTACTGTTACTCAAAGAAGGTACACTCTGGAACTTCTGAGAGATTATGGGATGCTAGGATGCAATTAATACTCCTATTGAGTACAACTATAGAATTGGGGAGAAATGGGAGGATGGTGCATATGTAGATCCAGAAAAATATCAAAGACTGGTGGGCAGACTGATCTATCTTTCCCATACAAGACCTGACATCACTTTTGGAGTAAGTTTGATCAGCCACTTCATGCATAATCCCAAGAGAAGACATCTGGATACTGCTTTTAGACTCCTCAGATATCTCAAAGACAGTCCTGGAACTGGACTCTTCCTCAGGACAAGGGAGATCTAATCACAAAGGCCTTTGTAAATGCTGATTGGGTTGGATCTTTATCTGACAGAAGATCAACATCTGGCTGGTGTGTTTTCTTATGTGGGAACCTAGTGTCACGGAAAAGCAAGAAGCAAAGAGTAGTGGCTAGGAGCAGTGGCTAGCACACATCATGTGTGAGGTTCTATGGCTAAAGAGAGTCTTAAAAGAACTAAGGATACAAGATCAAAAACCTACAACCATCTACTGTGATAGAAAGGCTATTCACATCTCTAAGAACCCTACTCAACATGACAGGACAAAACATATTGAGATAGGACTTGTGGTCAAAACAACGGAGATATATAATCACAAAGGCCTTTGTAAATGCTGATTGGGCTGGATCTTTATCTGACAGAAGATTCGCATATGGCTGGTGTGTTTTCTTATGTGGGAACCTAGTGTCATGGAAAAGCAAGAAGCAAACAGTAGCTGTTGGGAGCAGTGCAGAAGGTGAGTATAAAGCAGTAGCACACATCATGTGTGAGGTTCAATGCAAAAGAGAGTCTTAAAAGAACTAAGGATACAAGATCAAAAACCTACAACCATCTATTGTGATAGCAAGGTTGCTATTCACATCTCTTAGAACCCTACTCAACATGACAGAACAAAACATACTGTGATAGCAAGGCTGCTTTCCAAATTTCCTCTAATGGGTCTCCATATTTGGCTCAAAGGACTTGTGCTCAGAGTCTATGTAAAATATGCGAATAAATGAGAGTAAAAGACTTCTTTTCATCGCATTAGCAACCCTTCGATGGTTGCTAAAATAGAGAACAAGTTGCACTAGCCGTTGCAAACCATAACACCCTTCGATGGTTGCTAAAATAGAGAACAAGTTGCACTAGCCGTTGCAAACCACAACACCCTTGACAAACTCATATCCCTGTATCAGAGGAACTGAATACCTCTGATAGAAGGATTAATAGATATCCTTTTGGACCAGAACATGGGTATCAATGTGAAAGACCTTCTGTGGAACTGGTTTATTCCAGAAAGCACAAGGAGTCTGTGAGATCTCTTGATTTCCAAAGTCCAGATCCATAGTTCAAAGTTATGAACATGATGAAATCACTCGGGGGAACCTCTTGATGAGAGGCCAATTGCTATAAGAAAAGGAACGAGAACTTGTACAAAGTTTCCCTTGTATAACTTGTCAGAAGCATACCAATCCCTAATGATCAATCTGAATAGTCAATATGTTCCTTATAATATTCAGGAAGCCCTTGAAAGTCCTGAATGGAAGCAAGTTGTTAATGAAGAACTTGAGGCTCTTCACAATAACAACACATGGGATATCACCTACCTCCCTAAGGGAAAAAAGGTGGGGGGGTTGTAGGTGGATATTCGCTAACAAGTACAATTCTGATGGTTCTATCAGCGGACATAAGGCAAGGTTAGTTGCCAGAGGGTACACCCAAACCTATGACATTGACTACCAAGAAACCTTTGCCCCTGTTGCTAAACTCAACACCATCAGAGTTCTCTTGTCCATTGCTGTGAATCTTGTTTGGCCTCTCTTCCAATTAGATGTGATGAATTCTTTTTTAAATGGAGAACTAAATGAGGATGTTTACACGAAGATTCCCTCTAGATATGAGACCCCAGAAAAAGGAAATATTGTGTGTAAACTTAGAAAAACACTGTATGGACTAAAACAGTCCCCTAGGGCATGGTTTGGCAGATTTACCAATTCTGTCAAAACATATGGATACCAGCAATGTCACTCAAATCACACTATGTTCACCAAATTCTCCGGTGATGGAAAGAAAGTGATCCTAATTGTCTATGTTTATGATATAATCATCACTGGTGATGATTTGGATGAAATTCAGAAACTCAAACAATCTCTTGCAAGAGATTTTGAAGTTAAAGACTTGGGGCAGTTGAAATACTTTCTAGACATGGAAATATCATGAACAGCTGCAGGAATTCATATATCACAAAGGAGATACATTTTGCATATTCTTGAAGAAACTGGCATGTCAGATTGCAAACATGCTTCTTCTTCTATAGAGCACAATCTGAAATTCACCAAGGAAGGGTCAAAAGACTATGTTGATGTTGGAGATATCAGAGATTCTTGGGGAAGCTCATTTATCTTTCCCACACAAGACCTGACATCTGCTTTGATGTAAGCCTTGTAAGTCAATTCATGCACAAGCCCTGTGAAGAACACCAACAAGTTGTGAATAGGACTCTGAGATACCTAAAATGAACTCCAGATCAAGGCCTCCTATTCACTAAGAATGAGAACACAGAATTGCATATCTACACATATGCTGATTGGGCAAGTTCTATAGCGGATCGGAGATCTACAAATGGGTATTGTTCCTATATTTGGGGTAACCTGACAGCTTCGAGGAGTAAGAAACAGCCAGTAGTGGCTAGAAGCAGTGCAGAAGCTGAACTTAGGGCCTTATCTTTTGGTATCTGTGAAGGTATTTGGCTTAGGAAGATTCTTTCTAAAATTCAAGCACCAACAGAGCTACCTACCCAGTTATTCTGTGACAACAAATCTGCTATAAACATGTCACAGAACCTTGTTCATCATGACAAGTTAAAGCATATTGATATAGATAGACATTTCATCAAGGAAAAGGTTGAAAACAATGAGATTCAGATCTCCTTTGTCCCTTCATAAGATCAAATGGCTGATATCTTCACCAAAGGACTTCTATTGCTTAATTCCTACAAATTAATGGCAAGCTTGGTTGTTCTCTCTATACACAACCAACCTTGAGGAGGGGTGTTGATTTTATGGTCCTGATTTACTTGTTTAATCTTAATTAGGTCCATGTTAGTTTGGTTCTGTGTTTGATCCCAGGCCTTTTTTTTTGTTTCACTGTACAGTGTCCGTTGGGACACTGTACACTAGCCGTTGGGTTCTTTATGCTTTATTATTTATAGTCTTTTTCTCTTGTAGTTGTAATACATCAATAAACTCTCTTTTTCTCCTCAATTCCTCTCCTAATTCCTACAGAATATTACTTTTTGGGATCCAAACCTTATACAAATATAAAATAAATTTAACTTTAATCATTATACAACTATACTGCTTAGACGTTTAGATAGCAGACATGTTCCTCGTCCACAGTTCAAATTCTGAACTTCTTTGATTAGCTAAGAAAAGAGTGGTCATTTTCTTACTATTATCCTAATGGCATACTCGCCTGTGAAGTTGATTTATGTAGAATGCTTTAATGAAAGAAACTCACAATGATTTCAAAGCAGCATACCTGTTACAATAGTAAACAGCATTGTTCCCACAAAGTGCAATAGCAAATGTATACAGCTCAATAGCCTCCGAATAACGCTTTAATTGCATGGCTTTATTGCCTACAGGTACGCATACAGAGTAAAAAGGAAGGGCCAGGGGCAAAAAGAAAAGGGTAAATTGGCACTCAGACAGGGATTAAGATGTATCAAAGCCTTGATGAAAATTAAAGGATGAACGGATTAAATCACCATAAAAAAGATAGTATATAAAGATTGCCCCGCAAGGAAAAAAATTACCTGGAAAACCATAACAAACAAGAAAAAAAAATAGAGAATGCAATGAAAGACTTCTGAGCCATGGGTAGGGAAAAAAAAGTTGGAACCGAAAGAGACATGGTTAAGCAATGCCACCTTAATTATATTCAGGGATGTCGAATTCAATAAGATTCTATAAAATTTCAATATTGTCTAACAAACAGAAAGTAAAACAAAGGGGCACGAACTTCACACAAAGCAATGTTGTCACAAGCAAACAGCAAGCAAAGCAACTTAGTTGTGGAAGCTTCCTAAGCAAAGGAAGAGCAGTTTTCTAGGAAAAATGAACACACAGTAACGTAAATATTTTTCAAACCAATTGACCTGACTTTAAGGATAATTTTCCTGCAAATTACAACTGTTATTTTGCTAATAAACTTTGAACATTTAAAAGCTTGCAACAAATGCAACTGGTTGTTGGGTTAAGCCTCCAAACACAGTTGTAATTTCTGGCAGAAGTAGGAATAATAAGAGACCGCAGATCTTTTAGCATTTTAAGCTTGTAACATATGCATAAAGTTGTAGGGTTTTGCCTCCAAACACAGTCGTGATTTCTTGCAGAAGTCGGCATGATAAGAGACCACAAATCTCCTCACGTAAAAGAGCACGTTCCAACGATTTCAATGCAAGAGCTTTTTTCCTAAATCAAATAATGTTGAATGTTAGACTTAGTTTACTTGTTTAGCACTTTTTAGTGCCTGTCCTACTTTTGTTAGCCATGTTTTGGCCTTGTTTAATGGCTTTTTCTATCTAGCTACAGTAAACTGCTTTTACTGTACATATAGCCGTTGGGTTTACTTTTAGAGCCGTTGGAGGCCTCTTCTATATATTGTAACCTTCTCTTATCTACCCGATAAGTATCTAAGCAATAAAACAAGAGTTTCCTCCTATCTTTCTCTTTTCTAAGTGCTATTTTCTACATGGTATCAGAGACTTAAGATCTCAAACTCTTGTCTGCTTACATTCTCTTTCTATATGGCCACTGAGCAATCTTCAGAAGTTAACTCAAGGGGTAAAGCAGTCTCTAATGCTGCCCCCTGGAACTCTAAACCCTCTTTGATGCCACTTTCTAGTAACAAACTTAATGGTGACAATTATCTCCAATGGTCCAGAACAGTGAGATTTTACATCACTGGAAGGGGCAAGGAAGAATACCTCACTGGTGAGAGCCAAGCTCCTGCAGAAGGGGATCCATCTAGAAAGAAATGGAGGGTGGAAAACAGCAATGTGGTGTCCATCTTACTGGGATCCATGACTCCCAACATTGCAGAGAACTTTCTTCTCTATGATACTGCTGAGGAAATCTGGAGCAATGTTGCTGGTCTCTACTCAAAAAGAGATAACACCTCTGAGCAGTATGAAATTGAATCTAAAATGCATGATCTAAGACAGGGGGAGATGTCAGTTACTGACTATTTCAACCTCCTGTCAAGATCTTGGCATCAACTTGATGCCTTTGAAAATATATCTTGGCAGTCTAGTAGTGATGCCAAGACATATAAAGCCATTAAGGAAAAGAAAAGAATCTTCAAATTCCTGATGAGACTGAACTCGTCTCTTGATGATGTGAGAGGAAGAGTACTGAGCTCTAAACCTCTTCCATCAATCAGAGTGTGTTTACTGACATTAAACATGAGGAAAGTAGAAGAAAACTTATTTTAAATGGGGTGTCTAACCCTGTTTCCTCTACTGAGGTGTCTAATCCTGGTTCATCTACTGAATCCTGTGCTCTTTTCACTAAAAACACTGCTAGGGCTAATCACAAGTTCAAAGGTGTTAGACCAGTCTGTGATCATTGTAAAAAGACTGGTCACACCAAGGATACTTGCTGGAAAATCCATGGAAAACCAGCCAATTTGAAATCCTCTAGGCCTAATCACACATCTGAACGCTCTGGTAGACTAGCTAATATTGAGGAACAAAAGTCTGGTGATGTTTTTAGCATGGAACAGATTGAAGCCATTAAAAGGCTCCTATCTGCTCAAAATGCACAGACTGCTGCTCCTCATGGCAATGTCTCCATGGCTAATACAGGTGTGTGCTTTAATGCCTATTCAAGGGATCAAATTCTAAAAACATATGGATTGTGGACTATGGTGCCTCAAACCACATGACTGGAAACCCAGAGTTATTTGTGAAACTTTTGATACTCAGCCTCATAATGTTAAAATTGCTGATGGTTCCAATTCTCAAGTTTCTGGAACTGGGAACATCCTTTTAAGTGAAAAGGTCACTTTGAAAGATGTCATTTATGTCCCTAACTTACAGTGTAATTTATTATCTGTTAGTAGGTCCATAAATGACACTAAATGCTCTGTGATTTTTCATACTAATGGTTGTAAATTTCAGGATTTGAATTCAATGGAGGAGATTGGCAGTGCTGAAGTTAGATCTGGACTTTTGACTTTTCATCTTCAAGACTCCCTACTCTAGACTTTGCATTGATAATATCCCTAAAGGATTGTCTATTAGTTGTAGAAGTACTTCATCTTGTACTAATATTATGCTTCTGCACTATAGACTAGGGCATGCAAATTTTTTGTACTTGAAAAAGTTGTATCCTAGTATGTTTAATGGAATAAATATTGATTCTCTACATTGTGAAATTTGTCAACTCTCTAAACATACTAGAACTAACTTCCCTGCAAGTGTGTATGCTCCTTCCTCTCCCTTCTCCTTATTTCACAGTGACATATGGGGACCCTCAAAACAGAGGACCATCACTGGAAAAAGGTGGTTTGTCAGCTTTATTGATGACCATAGCAGGGTTACTTGGCTTTTCCTCCTAAAAGAAAAGTCAGAAGCAGGCTCCATCTTCAAAAACTTCTACACCATGATTGAGAATCTGTTTGGTACTAGAATTAAAGTACTCAAAACTAACAATGGAAAGGAGTATTTTGAAAAGAGCCTTGCCTCTTTTTTCTCTGAAAAAGGGATCATCCATATCAGCACTTGTGTTGATACACCCCAACAAAATGGGGTGGCTGAAAGAAAAAAATAGGCACCTATTGGAGGTTGCTAGGAGCATCATGTTCACCATGAAAGTTCCCAAATTCCTATGGGGGGAGGCTGTTTTAACAGCTACCTATCTCATTAACAGAATGCCTTCAAGGATTCTAAAGTTTAAAACTCCTATTCAAGTGCTAAAGGAGGCACATCCTGGCACTCATTTTATAAGCACCATTGACTTTAAGGTCTTTGGATGTGTATGTTATGTACACATACACCCTCAAAACAGAGGGAAACTTGATCCTAGATCCATCAGATGTATATTTGTTGGGTATTCATCCTCCCAACAAGGATATAAGTGTTACTGTCCTAGTACTAGAAAGTACTATAACTCTATGGATGTTACATTTATAGAGAATCAGTCCTTCTATGATAATGAAGGTCAAGGGGAGATTTTTCAAGACCATTGTGAATCTTGGAATACCTGTCCTACTGAGTTTTTTGAGAAATCTGAAACAACTGGTGCAAATGAAGTAGAACATAACCAGACTCATTCTGATCATCCTAAAAATATTAATGATGAGGAGCAAAATGCTCCTAAACCTAATATCATCGTCTATACCAGAAAAAGAAAGGTTATCTCTCAAAATCCAGAGATTGAAGCTTATGAGGAAGATAGCCCTGATGATAATGATCAAACCTCAGGGAATCAAAGTCCTGATGATCAAAATAGCACTGACTATCAGGACTCTGACACCTCTAGTGGTCAAGAAAATGAGTCTCCTATGGAGGAACTACCTATTGCTGAAAGAAAAGGGACAAGGAGTTGTACAGCTCATCCTTTGTACAACTTCTTATCCTATGATAAGCTATCTCCTCAATATCTGGGCTTTACAAGCAGTCTAGACACCATACAAATTCCCAAAAATGTCCATGATGCCTTAAAAGTTCTTGAGTGGAAGGCTGCTTTAAAGGATGAAATGAATGCTCTCACTAAAAGTAACACTTGGGATATTTCCCCTCTACCTAAAGGGAAACACCCTGTGGGGTGTAGGTGGATCTTCACCCTTAAATACAATGCTGATGGGTCACTCAACAGGTATAAAGCTAGACTTGTGGCAAAAGGTTTCACTCAGTCATATGGCATTGACTATCATGAAACCTTTGCCCCTGTTGCTAAGCTTAATACTATCAGAATCCTATTGAGTGTTGTTGTAAATCTAGATTGGTCTCTGACTCAACTAGATATAAAAAATGCTTTTCTCTATGGAGACTTGAGTAAGGAGGTTTACATGCATCTCCCCCCTGGGTTTGAATCCCTAGGCAATAAGGTTGATGTATGTAAACTGAAAAGGTCCTTGTATGGCCTCAAACAGTCTCCTAGAGCATGGTTTGGAAGATTTTCTAAATTCATAAAGAAACATGACTTCCACCAATGCCATACTGATCACACTTTATTCACAAAAATGTCTCATGGAAAGACAACTGTTCTAGTTGTGTATCTGGATGACACCATCCTCACTGGGGATGATTCTAATGAGATTTGCAAGGTTAAAAGTGCCCTTGCTACTGAATTTGAGATAAAAGATCTAGGGAACCCTAAATACTTTCTTGGTATGGAAATTGCCAGAAATGCTACTGGCATTACCATGTCTCAAAGAAAGTATACCCTAGACCTTTTGAAGGAAAATGGTATGCTAGGGTGTAAACCTGCAAACACCCCTGTTGAACCTGGATTAAAGTTGAACAAAACTGATGATAGCCCCCTTGTTGACAAGGGGAGATATCAAAGACTTGTGGGAAAACTTATATATCTATCTCACACTAGGCCTGACATATGCTTTGTTGTAGGTCTAATCAGTCAGTTCATGCATCAACCCACAGAAAGACATATGCAAGTAGCAGTGAGGATACTGAGATTCTTAAAAAAGGACCCTGGTCAGGGAATTATGTTTAAGAAGACTCAATCAAGAGAGGTCCAAGGCTACACAGATGCAGATTATGCAGGAGGGGTTCCAGATATGAGATCAACTTCTGGATATTGTACTTACATCTCGGGGAATCTTACAACTTGGAGAAGCAAGAAACAACATGTTGTATCCGAAGGTAGGGAGACCGAACTTAGAGCCTTAGCTCTGGGAGTGTGTGAAGGCTTATGGATAAAAAGGATGCTAGAAGAGTTAGGGTTTGCTGTCACCAAACCTGTCCAGCTCTTGTGTGACAACACCTCTGCACTATGTATTGCAGAAAATCCCACTCATCATGATAAAACAAAACATGTAGAAGTGGACAGACATTTCTTAAGGGAGAAAGTGGACAATGGTGACATCTCCTTGTTCCACATCAATACAAAGGATCAAGTGGCTGATCTACTAACAAAGGTTGTCTCAAATCAGGTCTTCCAACACCTGCACTTCAAGCTTGGCTGCATCAACATATACAACCAAACTTGAGGGGGAGTGTTGAATGTTAGACTTAGTTTACTTGTTTAGCACTTTTTAGTGCATGTCCTACTTTTGTTAGCCATGTTTTGGCCTTGTTTAACGGCTTTTTCTATCTAGCTACAGTAAACTACTTCTACTGTACATATAGCCGTTGGGTTTACTTTTAGAGCCGTTGGAGGCCTCTTTTATATATTGTAACCTTCTCTTATCTACCCGATAAGTATCTAAGCAATAAAACAAGAGTTTCCTCCTATCTTTCTCTTTTCTAAGTGCTATTTTCTACAAATAATTACTGATGTCTTTTCATGTAAGGAAGCGACGTTCTTCAGTCTCTTGGAGTCAACAGGTGTCATGTCAAAAGGGCCTAATTTTAGGATAAATATGGTACTTCTTAGAAAAGTAGACGATACTGTCACTATCTCATTGCAGATTCTTTGCTTTCGTAAATAAAAGCTCGCTTTACTGGCACTTTAACAGCTTCATACCCCTAGAACAAAGTCGGTCACGTTTGGATAAGAAAAGCAAAGCTTCGGTAGCCTCGACTGTCTCCCTCTGAAACAACTGCTTTGGTCGCTTTTGACAACTATGTTTTACATAATTTTAGCAAGTACAACTATATTATAATTTTTGTAATTTTCAAACTTGATAGAGATGAGGTAACGGCGGATAAATCTGATGAAAAAAACAGCCGCAAAAAAAGTACCTTGTAATTTGAAGGTCTCCGCCAAGTTATTCTTGTCAAATGTCTCACCTTCAGACTGTTGCATTTCCTGGAAATATAAATCATTTTACACATCACATACTGCATGCAAGGTTTGGACATCATGAGATAACAATGGATTTGGACACAAAAAACGCAGTCAACAGACATATTATTTTCATCATGGCAATGGACAAGGAAATCAAATCTGTACTGCTTGTTTCCTGGTGTTTCGTTCACATATAGTAAACTATAACAAAACTCTGAAAAGTGAAATTTCTTCTCTCACAAGGTTGTTGCACTTGTAAACATTCGTCCTCATTAATAGTCGTATTGCAATTTTACTGACTCAGTCATACTTACCGAGGAAAAGTAGTTAACAATAGAAATCGCAGATCAAGCAAAAAAATAACTAGAAAATTAACCTGTAGTTCAAGTCCTACAGCACTTAAAAAAAATACAATAATGCTCATGCATAATTATGCTACAATGACCTTTTCTGAAATGAAATGCTTTTAAAATTCCATTTTTCTTTCAGTGACTCTATAATGTTGCTCTTTCCCATATTGTCGACACAAGAAAATGACAATCTTTGGGTTTCCTTTCGTTTTTTAGTTCAGTAAGTACATTTCTTGAATTAGCTGCCTCAAAAACCCATGGGTATGCTGTCTTGCGGCCAAACATGTGCTCCATCAAATTACTCAAAATCCTGTGTGGACTTATCCTCAACAATGTTTGGGTCCTGGAAGTCACTTCAACTTCTAGGAGTAAACTACAATAGGCGTCAGAAAGTTGCAGATGGTCTACATATACAACTTTTTTTGGGTCAATCTACAAATAAAACTTGCATTTAAGGACAAAGCCCACAAACTGAAAATAAGTTCTTACGATCTAGAAAACTAACAAGATTAATTCCGTAAGAATATATTAGGAACACGGCATCAATGTTGTCCTTTGTGTGAACCCATAAAAAGTCAGTTGGGCCTCCTTGAGGTCTATTGTACAAGAATATTACGTTTGCAAAAATAAGAAGTCCAAATCAACTGCCCACGAGAGTGTACAACATTGAATATCTACTAGCAGACATCTGAGCATTAAATAACCTTGTAAGACTGAGGATTGCAACTCCTTACTAAGAAAACCACCCATACGGGCATACAAAGTTGAAGAAAAGGGGGAAACATTCCATTCTAATGTATTGATAAAAAGGGAAATTAGATAATGGACATAAGGCTTACTCATAGGACATCAGATTTGTAAGAGGAAATGACTGCAATTTCTCAAACCTTTTCCATTTGTATCTAGACTTTCAGCGTCATGAAAGTAATTTTCTACAAATGTTTTGTACAATTTATTGCCCCATGAGACATTCAGATACAAAAAAGTCGATACCCTCATATTCTGGTTCATATTCCCCCCTGGCACTGGTTATATTTGGTATATTGACTTCATTTTACAGAGTGATATATAATAAGCCAACCATACCATGTTTGTGCCAATAATTTGATAACTATTTCAGTGTTGATTATTGACCTATGTCCTACATGAGCTTTGGTGATTTGCACACTACACAGTTGTACAATTATTTCAAAACAAAAGCTGAATTAATCAATCATGCACAAAGCTAGATGAACATGTTTGCAGAAACAGCGAAAGATAATTGTAGTCACTAAACGAATCTCTTGTATTAATGGTAAACATGCAAAGATCTTCATACCTCTACAGCCTTATAAAATATATTTGCAATTCTATCCAGCTGTACTTGATCATCACTGCCATCAGGCATACTTCTGAAATAGTGAATTCGTTCAAGCGCACCAACATATTGCCCGAACAGATCATCGATGGTCATTCCTGAAACAATATAAAAACATAGCAATTTTTTAATATTTGTAAGCCAGGAATTTTATAGCACCATCAATCAAACTTAACAATGTAAACAAATAACAAAACAAGCATCTAGAAAACATAAGAATTAGTATGCACAACTATCTTATGAATGCCTTTTGTTTATGTGAATGCACAAGAGAACCTTAAACAACCCAGTGCATAGTAGTGACTGTTTGAAATTCAATTGAACATATGAAAACATAAGGAATGCTGTAACCATGATAACTGATATGAGTTTGTTCCTAGAGTAAGAATGACAAGAATCTAATATGTCGATGAAGAGAATTCTGTCAGTATAACACATTGATCTTGGAGGACTGATTATATTTTGGAGACACAATGCTTTACTTCACAATAGATATAGATACTCCAGAAAATCATTTTGCATTAGGAAATGAACCAAGGCTGCCTCCTCCAAAGCTTTAGCGGCTAGCAGAACATTTAAGAAAGTTAGCATGCAAGAGAACAATAACTAAACAAGGTCCATGCTTTTTCAACACAAGTAAGCTGTCCAAATATATATAGCCAAAAAGGCGATGATGAAGTAACAAATCCTACCATGTGTGAGGTCCTTTCTGGTGCTTCCATCACCCTAACCAATTTTACCAGACAAAGTCAAGTCAATTCAAGAGAACTAAAAGTTCGGAAAACTAAAAACAATAAACAACAAAACGATGAACTTCATACTAATATACTTATCACATCTACAGAAGAAGCAAAAATTCAAGCAATAATATATTATGAACACTACATTAGCTTGATCTTAGTACATTCCACGAAAAGTAACCAAAACCAAGAACGTTTATCACAGAAATTCCTATCTGTACACAAGAACCTGAAATCCAAAAAAAAAAAAAAAAATTAACTAGGCATTACCAGCATTCATAGGATAAAATGAAAAATGTACCTTTGCATGTCTGCTTTCCACATTGACGTTCCCACGGTTTTGATGTTTTGTGGTTTTGTCCCAAGATGTAAATATGTCTGCTAAAGAATCAGAATTAGACAGGCTTTCAATTGAAGCCCCATCTATCCTAAAAGCTTCTGCCAAACATTCCTTAGCTACCTCAAGGCCCACATGGTCACAACCAGGAGCAAGTTCAACTGTAGACAAAGTAACATATATCAGCAGATCCAAGTGAATTACAAAAACCAAGATTTGTGATGAAAGAAAGGAAGGGGAAGGCTGACAAGATAAAATATTGAGAATCCCAACGGTCTCCAGCGGCCAGCCTCGCTAAGGATGCTTAAATATCCATTCCACTGAAAAAATCTCACCTTTCTGATATCATTTTCAACCAGAAGAACTATTTTTCACTAGCAAAAGTTCAGAGAATAAGCATGCTGCTGATAAACGAACAGCCTGATTCTCCCAGCAATAGATTCAAAATTCAAAATATGGGCAGGGATCAACATGAATGAACTTATCAGCAACTTCACGTCAAAGTTATACAACTATGGGCAGGGATTAAAAAAATCAATTTAACTCCGGTTAAAATACAAGCAACAGTTTTTTTTATAGAATCTCAAGTCATCAGGAGTCTTCACAAGTAAAACTTCAACTGCAAAGTAATCAAACCATGTGATTCTTACTCGAACTGGATACAGTAATTTAGAGAAATGAAAAACGTAGAAGGAACAAAAAGGATTGCGAGACAATTACCGGAATCAAGGAATCGCAGAAAAGATAGAACAATCCTGCGAGAGAGCGGTGAATCGAAGCTCAATTTCGACATATGGCTGAATTTGGTTTCTTCTAAGCTTGGATGGTGAGTTGCCAGCAATAATGTCGCTATACAGGGTCTCAATTTTTAAAAACAGGGGATTTTTTTTTTTTTTTTTTTTTTACAACCAACGGTTTGCATTAACCAAGTGGTCCGACTAATCCGGAGTTTGTCAATGTCGTATCTACATAATCTGAAGGTTTTTTTTTTCACAATTGAAAAATATATGATGAGATGATGATGTTGAAAAATGGTATAGAGTTAAGAAAGTAAACCTATCACTCCCCTTTTTCAATAGGTGTTTTTCTTATGGAAAATGATTTTGGCACCGAGAAGGTGCACCGGCCATCCCCCGAAAAATGTATCATGTGGTCCAGAATTTTTATGTTATTTTCTTTTTGGTTTAAAAGTTAAAATGTGTGGTTATAAAGTGTTGTGTGGATAGTGTGTGTGCCTAAATCACTATCTTTTCTTATAAACATAGGACACAAATACATCTTTAAATCTTACTGGCTTCGGACCATCAAGTCATACTTATGGCCGAAGCAACTCTATGAAATCGGCTCAAATTATAAGTGAATTGTGAGTAGATATAGAGGTCACCAGTTCGATTATCCTCCGGAGCGTCATGTTGAAAAAGTTATCGGTCTGGTATTACCCTTGAATAAGAGTCGGATTCTACATTCACGACCTTGACCGAATTTCAAATTAGTCAAGTTACTTGGTTCCAGATAGTTACTTGGTTTCAAATCAACGGATACGAAATATACATACACACGTTGTTGTTTTTTTTTTTGTCTTCACTAGGACTTGAACCCGAGATCTCCGAGTAAAAGACCACAAACACGCAGGCTCCGTTTGTTTTCGTTAGAGTTTTTTTTTGGAATTTTTATATCACTTCACCAATCTTTCTTACAATTCTCTTACCAATCATTTCTTCAACTACAAATAAAAATTTATTAAATCATAAATCATCATTTTACTTTACCAACTTTATTACTTTTTATTATTATTATTTTATTCATTATAGTATTTTATTTCAATTTCTCTCACCAATCATTTTTAATCTAAACAAATTTCAAAAAAAAAAGCATCTTAACTTTATAATCATTACTTCAATCAGTTTATCTAAAACAATCTCAAAATAAACTTTAAAAAAAATTCAACTCAAAACAAACGGAGCCGCACATGTTTATTTGACTCTGTCGAAATCAGATTGGCACTAGCCATTCTCAATGGCTATACATACCGTGAATGTTTAATTTTTGTCAGAATTACAATGTGGTTTTTTAATGTGGTTTTTTAATTTTTGTTAGAATTACAATGTGGTTTTTTTTGAATTTGAGCTAATTTCTAACATATTTTTGTGTGAATTAACAGAGCATCAATGCCTTAACAGAGCTAATTTTGGTGAGTTACTCTGCTCTTTTGTTTTAGCTTTTCTTCTAGGGGCTTTTCGATGTACCTCTTTTGTTTTTCCAGAATGTTGTTACATTTTTTTGAATTTGAGCTAATTTCTAACATATTTTTGTGTGAATTAACAGAGCATCAATGCCTTAACAGAACTAATTTTGGTGAGTTACTCTGCTATTTTGTTTTAGCTTTTCTTCTAGGGGCTTTCCGATGTACCTCTTTTGTTTTTCCAGAATGTTGTTACATTTTTTTGAATTTGAGCTAATTTCTAACATATTTTTGTGTGAATTAACAGAGCATCAAAGCCTTAACATAGCTAATTTTGGTGACTTACTCTGCTCTTTTGTTTTAGCTTTTCTTCCAGGGGCTTTCCGAGGCAACTCTTTTGTTTTTCCAGAAATTTGGTTACATTTTTGTGAATTTGAACTAATTTCTAACATATTTGGGTGAATTTACCTAGACATCAATTACTTAACAGAGCTAATTTTGGTGAGTTACTATGCTCTTATGAATTATGTTTTTTTTTAAACAAAGAACCAATCAAATTCACTCATAGATTGCACTCTTGTGAATTGGGGGTACTTGTTAGGGGCGTTTAGTTATTTATTTGAGATATACACCATTTAATACTCAATTATGCACAATTCTTTTCATAGTGCCTGCAATCTCTGAAACGAACCTGAAGCAAAATATGAAGGGTACTTCTCCGATTTCCAGTTCTCCTAGCAAGGTAAATGATTCTGGGACATTTCATGAGCGTACATTGTTATGCAAATGTGGCGTTCCTGCAAAATTGGTGACTTCAGGAACAGATGCTAACCCAGGGAGACTGTTCTACGGTTGTCCTTATTGGTCGGTATGACTAATTATTTTGGTTATACTTTCCATTTACTTTCAAGGGATAATGTGTCTGTATAATAATTGGATTTTCTTATTTTGCAGGATGATGAAGTCAAATGTGACTATTTCATATGGCAGGACAAGGTGTCTGCATCTACTGGGCCATATGGCAAAGTGTCTTCATCTACTAGGCCACATGAAGATGTTACCTCTGTGAACTTGATTAAGAAAACAGATAAACTTGAATGCACAATTGGTGTCCTTCAAAATGATATTGAAATGATAAAGTGCATGCGAGACAATGATGCAAAAAAAAATTGAACAAGTTGAGATCAACGTCACTGAGTTATTGAGAGGTCGCAATTCAGATTCCATGGTTCAAATGTTACTCCATGATAGAGAAAGGATTGCTCGCCTGGAGACACTACTTGAGAAGACCAGGGTAGGGAACAATTCATCTCAAAAGAAACTTGTATTATTGACTATTACTTGTCTAACCTTTTATTTCGTATTTCATCTTACGAAATAAAAACTTAAGTTCTTGGTATTCTGTATTTCTCTGTATATTTCTGTACATTTCATTTGGTTTTCTTATCTAATGGTTATTTGAAGGATTTGAATGGTAATCACATTAAACAAAAAGGAGAACAACCAACACATCAATGTTTTCCTGGGGCTACACAAGCTTGAACTTGTTTCCGTGGCCGACACAAGTTTAAACTCGTTTTAGAGTGAATGTTTTACAAAGACCCTTAATGGACGCAAAACACCACATTCGTGACGCTCGAACAACTTCCCTTCACATTAAACAAATGAGAACAACCAACACATCAATTTGCCATCATTCAAAATTCAACATCATCTACATCTTCCAGATTTAAACATCAACCAAAGAAGAACAACCAACACATAGAATTTGTCATTATTCAAAATACAATAACAAACAAACACATCAACACATCACTTTCCATTATTCAAAATACAACACAAGTTACGTCTTCGAATTTTACACATCAACCAATCATCCTCAATGTTTAAACAGCCACAATATGTAAACATCTCATCCTCTTCATCAACATTAATACTTAAACAGCCACAATATGTATCCCATCGCCTTCCTGTAACATTGTCAAAGAAAAAAGGTAACAAGCTTAATGCAATGTAACATGATTGAATATTAAAAGAACTCTAAATATTAATACATACAATACCTTATCATGGCAAAGTAGGAGTGTCGCTGGTGAGCGTTTCTCCACCAATCAAACTCTTACAAGTGGAAGCGCAATGACCATTGATACCGCATTTTCCACAAACATACTTCGTCTTTCTGTCCCCGGCTGAACGTTTCCTCTTTTTTTATGGCCGTCCACTTTGTCTCTTTGGCACCTTCGGTGGCAAAACCACATCGTTAAGCACATCATCGGGATACACACATTCATCTTCATTTTGAAGTGGATACACACATTTGGAATAACCTAGCCTCCAACAATTGACGCTATAATACCAAGTGCAATACTTGGAGGCTTGCTTACCTGTATACTTCAACACAGCAGCTGCATGCTCGCATGGATACATATCCATCTGGAATTTTTTACATGTACACGTCTTCAAATCCAACTCAACGATGTAAGAAATAACAGCATCCTTGTCACGAACATCATACTTATCTGAGGAAAGTGTATTACTGAAAATCGTTTCGCTGACTCGAAGCTTTTGTTCACTTCGATTTCAATTTTGGGAGTAAGAGCATATTGGCAATTTGTAGATGATCCATTTCTTTTATCAAACCAATCCTGTAACATCTCCCAGATACGTTCAATCAACCCAACAATTGAAAATTCTCGTGCACGCTTTAGCCTAGCATTCACAGACTCGGCATGGTTTGTGGTCATTATGTTGTAACGAAATCCCTCAAATTTAGCTCTAGCCCACATAGGGAATTCTGCTTCTTTCAAATATTCGTCATCTTTCGGACATTTACTACATAAAGTTTCAAAATGCAACTTGAATTCTGCTTCTGTATAGCCCTCTGCAGCTTTCTGAAAGAGCTTTCCCACACCACGTCTGGGATATTTCATCCTCAAATTCTTTTGCATGTGATACATGTGTTGGAAAGGTGTCCTAAACCCAATCGGGTTGGACCGGATCCGACCGGGTCGGGTCATTTACAGTCTATTTAGTTCATGTAATAACTTTATTATGATTAATAAAAGCACTTATGTTATTATATATTGTTTATCTTCATATTGTTTGGTGCATATATATATAGTAACGTCCCTAGTATCAATCTGTGATAGAGAAACCATGATAGTGATTATGGTTGATGAAATCTCTAATCACTATAACAAGGTTGGTACTTAAATGTCTCTGGTCTTATATATTGTCAAATGGGACATTGATAGTATAATCAGACTAGCACGTATTGGATGTCTTCTATCTTTTAGAAGGTAGGGATAGATCTCGTCTATTGAAGTGTAGAGACACTTGGACTGTACGTGGACGTGTATTAGAGAATGCGTACGTTAGATCGACCCACTTACATTAAGTGTCACACTATGTGGCGGTTGTGTAATTATCCTTTTGACCGGAGTCTTCATGGCATCACGGTGTGGATTGTCATGCTTTGACACTATTGAGATTTCTCCTAACCACGGGGCGATCATGCGGTAGTGATTGGGTGTGATATTGAAGCACGCGGAGTATACATGATTGGTCGTCCGGGAATCGCGTATCCTATGATTAGGATCGAATATCCGAAATGGCCTTCTTATAAGGAATGTCTAGCTCTCGAGAATCTTTGCAAAGTGGGAGTAAATGTGTTATTCCGAGAGAGCATGATATCCAGATTATAAGATACGATCGTCAATGTATTGACACTCGAGATACGATCGTATGGATATTATTACAGCGGTAGGATTGTAACTTACACGGTAACTGCTTCACATGAAAGGTAGTAGTCATTGCTTTTGACTCTTCCGATGATTGGGGGTCACGGTGTGTTGCTAGACGCTATCCCGTGATCGTTAGGTATGAAGGGCATTTTAGTAAATTGCTCTTTGTGTCTACGGCCAACATATTCGGAAGCCTATCGGGTCACACACATATGAACATCGAGTCGGATTAAAATGCGGTTATAGTTGATAACCAAATAAGGAAAGTTTATCTCTAGACTATAAAGGTTATAGTGGTAAATTAATATGGTGGTATTTATTTATTATGAATAAATTAAATATAAGATATTAATTATATACAAATTATATTAATTAAAGAATATTCCGGAAGCCAATTAATTGGCATATGGGGCGCCACTTTTGAGTGTATAAGATACACTTGGATTGTGCACTTTAATTAATGAAGATTGCCATAATATTAATATAGGATATTAATTGATTTTGGAAAAATAGATTTATGGTAATAAGATAATTATAATCAATATATGATATTGACAAAATAAATTATAATTAAAGAGATAAATCAATCTAGTTGATTTTCCTTATTTTATTGGAAAAAGGTTTTCTTCTCCTCCACACCATATGGGGCGCCCCAACCACTATATATAGGAGGTGGGTGTCAAGCTCTTTTATACATCACAATTGCAAGAGTTCATAATTCTTGTGTAAAATAGAGAGCCTTCCATAGTGAGTTTGTGAGGGAAGAAAATGTCCGGTCTAGTGACGGAACTTTTCTAGGCTATATAGATCCTAACCGGTAGTGTACCGGGTCAAACTGTAGTGCTAGTGTGGTGAGTCAGAGTGTCGAATCCTCAGGGAGACGTGGTAATTCTTTTAAGTGTGGTTAAACACCAAAGAGCTGTTATTAACTCGATCTAAACCGCAATTTTATAACACAGATTACTACTATTATACTGAACATAAAATAAATGCGTATTTTAAAAGTTATTCTAATATAATATATATAGATATATAAATATATATAGATGTACATGGATTGCAAAATATATATATAGATATAAATATATAGATGCCAATATATTTATAGAACTAGCCAAAGTTTATATAATTGATTTATACGATCTTTTTCAGTAAAAGGAATGTGCTCGATTTTTCCTTTTATATTAGGTCCAATTGAGTAAACGAAACGGTGCACTCCTGAGGTTAACAATTCATCCTCACACGAGCGTATGAAATTGTCATATGTCATTGTCATCAGTTTAATCTCCACAACTGCCCCATGCTAATCTCAGTTAGTATGAACAGGTACCGAGTACAAATCTACCCCGGATAAAAGAGGTTATTCCGTTTGTCAGACGGCCGATGTTATTCAAAAGGCTCCGGTTGTCAGGCGGATCGATTTAACTTTCCGGTGTTAGTTTCAATAAAACCGTTGATTTTAACATTATTACGATCTTGAGCACAATTTTAATAAGATCCATCTTTCCCAAGACAAATCTGCCCCCGGGTAGGAAATAGGATTCCGTTGTCACGCTTTCGCACGGCCAATTTTACCCTCCGGTTTTTCTATCTTTTATCTCATATCCTAACGTCTCTGGTCAGTTCATCGTTAGGTTATATGTTGCGATTCATCTTGGTTAATTACGTTAATCCGAATATTATCAATACGTTGCAAAATAGAAAAAGATTCAATTAACTCAATTTTAATCAATTTTTACTTAGACAGCATTCCTTTACCGCAAAGATCGAAATAAAACGATTACATAACTTTGGCTAGTTATTAGATTTAGCCTAAAAACATTATGAAAAAGATAAAAACAAACATAACAAACATAAATACTTTAGAAATTTTACCCGATTACAAATGCTGAATCAGAGTCGTATTCTTCCGGACATTACAACGACTTCAACAACATTGAACTTCCGATAATTTCCCGAGCATTACAACGATACTATTATTACTACATTATTTATGGCATAAGGCCTATATACATAATTACTACTAAGAAAAAGAGATTTAGAGATATATATATATATATATAAGCTAGAATATATATATATTGGTACACCTTGGCTGTCTGCATGTACTGCTTATTTATAGGCAGATTTTTCTCCGGCCGGATCGATCCGGGATCAAGGTCGGATCGATCCGAAAAAAAAAACATTATCTCCCACTTATTTTCTGCAGACCCATGTGCTAATCATCATTACTTCACATTATTTGATAAGCCGGATCGATCCGGGGTGATGTCGGATTGATCCGGGTGTAATTCTTTCAATCTTCAGCTGAAACTTGATAAAATCATATCTTGAGTTGTAGATCTCCAATTGACTGATTTAAGAAGCGTTGGAAAGCTCTTTGAAAGATCTAAAACTTTCATGAAGGACTTTTCTTCAGAAAATGCCTTTTTGATGGGCCATTCGTTCGTCGAAAATATAATTCGATAATAATACTACGAATCGTTGATCCACTTGAACTTTTAAACTTGTGACACTTCCTTACTTCCTTCAAAAGATATGATTTGACTTCAAAAAGTGTCGTCACTCGGGGTCTTGGTTTACCTAAAAATCTGCAATAAAATACAAAAAATACCCACGTGAATCTGACACGACACTCCGGTTACTAAACCGGTACACAATTTATAACTTTTTATTACTTTTACTAGATTTTTATATTATTTAGATTTATTCATAACTATTAATAATTCATAAGATTATCGTTATTATTTCTTATATTTTATATATAAAGAGTTAATAAAACATATAAAATATCGAAATTTTTATCATATAAATGTTATACATCATCTAGCAGCCGGAGTTTTTCCGATAGCAATCCAAGGAGGATTCCGGCAAGGGGTTCGTGTGGATTAGCGATAGAGGCCGGACGCGTGGACGGCTTGCGCATTGAACTACTCTCCGTTGGCGGTCAAAGCGACGATCTATTAGATCATCAAGGTATAACCGTCAAACTACTTAACGTGTTTATTGCATTAAACGAAGAACGATCTTAGTAAAGGAAATCAAATTTTAAATTCCGCTGCGTTAAACTAGTGATTTCCTAACAACATGCAATGCCCATGGTGCGCATTCTTAAACACCGCCTTGAAAGATGTTTTAATACTATCGGCACGATCAGAAAGTATCGCAAGATCATTCGTGTCCCCAATGATGGGTTTTAGCTTATCAAAAAACCATGTCCAAGACTCTATACTTTCAGAAGCAACAACACCCCAAGCAAGTGAAAATATTTGATGATTTGCATCTTGACATGTTGCCACAAGTAAGGTCCCTTTATAACGCGTTTTAAATGCGTGCTGTCCACAGAAATAACTTTCCGCATCGCCAAATAAAATTCCTCAATACTTTGTCCAAGTGCCATGAAAAAGTATTTGAAAACATTCCCATCACTTTTTTCAATACGATATACAATGTCCGGGTTTCTAGCCTTCAGCCTATAACAATATTTGGGTAATTCTCCCCAACTTTTGTTTGGATTACCCCTTATCAATCCTTCTGCATAACCCTTAGCCCTGTACGCCTTGCAATAAGTTACATCATATCCAAATTCTTGCTGGAAATCATGCATCAAGTCCTTTGGTGCGTTAATACAATTGGCATCTTTAAACCTTCTGGCAAAGTATGTGCCAATTAGCTTGTGCGTAGCATGTCTATGGTCTTTTCGAGGAGCAATAGGTGGGCACCTATGCTTATTTGCATACGTTACCACTACAAATCGCTCAGAAGGTGCTTGAAGTTTGGTGGCTCGCAAACGCCATTTGCATCCGGCGGCTTCACATAAAACTGAATAAACGCTTTTGTTGGAAGTTTGCGTTTTGAATTCAAACTTGTACTTCGTAGCCAACTTCGCAAGTTTGAATACCAAAAAACTTTTACATTTAAACGGATCGTTCACACGAAAGTCTTCATGTTCGGGAATGCACACTAAAGTATCACCTACAGTACGGCTACAACGAAATTCTTCATGTTCAATTCTTTGCACGTTAACCATAGTTGGGGGTGCATTCAAGGGATCAGCAATCTCATTTCTCACAACAAAGCCATCAAGATTCTCATTTGACAATTCATCAGCCCCGCTCATGCTAATTCTCTGATATGATTCTTCTAAATAAACATCTTCACCCAAATTCACCAATAAGGAGTCTTCAAGTTGCTCATTAAAGTCCATTTTGTCACCCCCCGTGTTCAAATGATAATCTTCGACACATGTCTCTATGCTTTCTATTCTTACATCCAACATCTCTTCAATGGCATTCCCAACAACATCCACATCTATCTCTTCATTAACATTCTTTTCAACCTATGTCTCCATGCTTTCTCTTCTTACATCCAACATCTCTTTCATCCCATTTGCCAAAACATCAACATCTGTCTCTTCATCTCTTTCAACACATGTTTCTTGACTTTCCGACACATTTACTACTTCACATGTTTATTGGCTTTCATAAACCTCGGTACACTTTTCCTTTTCCTTAAAACATATTAATAAAGCATCTTGTTTTAAATTACAAACATACCGATTCACAAGCTTATCGCAATCAAGCACCATCGGTCTAGCTTTACTAATGGGGACCATATATTTCATCTCAAACTATACTTAGTTGTATCGATTTCCAACTCATTTTTCACCATGTCATACGATTCTTCAAATGTAATGTTCTTTTTGAATACAGAATCGTCGAAACTTCTTCAGATTCACACCCTACATACTTCCAAGACCATAGACCATTGACGTCTTTTTCAATCTCCACAGGGTAAAATATAAAAATACAAACTTTATCTTCCATCACGCTTCACCGAGATCATTTTTTTATTCAATACAATAATTATAAACCAATATACACATAGACAAAATCCATAATTCCGTTCAAATAGCCATTAACAAGTTTAAACTTGTGTCACACTATAATCAATCCACCTTGAAATGCAGATAGAAGTTCACATAGCCATTAACAAGTTTAAACTTGTGTCACACTATAATCAATATTTTAAGATTAATACGATTATCATTCACCTGGAAATGCAGCTAGATATAACCATATATATATATATATATATATATATATATATATATATATATATATATATATATATATATATATATTGTGGAAATATTACGTTACTTTAGTGTAACATATTAATTGTGAGACACATTAATTGTAAGACATATTAATTGTATTGTATAAACAATTAATATGTCATAAAGTCATAAAGTAACTCTTTTTGTCTTATTAGGTAATAGACAACTCTAGCAATTAATACTAGCCGACTCTAGTAATTAATTGCTCTCTCCTAGCTTATACTCTACTAGGACCTTTCTCATTTACTTGTACCTATTTATACTCACTCTTTTATGATGAATAAACTAAGTTGAAGTTTACTCAAGTATTATTTATTTTCTCAAACTCTCTTCATGGTATCAGAGAGTGTCTTAATCTCCTGAATCCGCTGCAAATTCTCAGTACCCTGTTGAATCAAGAATGTCTTCATTATCTGAAGCTTCCTCACCATCAGCAGACTGGGGTCACTGAATCTTCATCTTATACTAATCATAGACTTTATGGCAACAACTACTTGCTATGGTCAAGGTCTATGAAAATGTACATCTCTGGACAAGGTAAGATGGGATACCTGTCTGGCTCTAAACCTGCCCCTGCTGAAAATGACCCAGGATTTGAAGCATGGGACACTACTAATAATCAAGTCATGACCATTCTCACAAGATCAATGACAAAAGAGATTAGTGAGAACTTTATGATGTATGATACTGCAAAGGAAATCTGGGATAATGCTAGGGATCTGTACTCCAAGAAAGACAATACATCAGAAGTGTATGAACTTGAAGCTCAGATTCAAAACTGCAGACAAGGAGATATGTCTGTAACTCAATACTTCAACCATTTGTCAGGGCATGGCAACACCTAGATATGCCGGAAACTCACCCCCGGAATGATGTTAAGGATGTCGCCCTTTATAAGGACATTATTGAGAAAAAGAGAGTATTCAAGTTTCTTACTGCACTGGATCCCACTCTTGATGATGTTAGAGGAAGAATCCTTGCCACAAAACCTCTCCCCAATCTCAAATCCATGTTTGCTGAAGTCAAACACGAGGAAAGTAGGAGGAAAGTGATGCTGCTGAACTCCCCTGCTGACAACCCTGCTGAGAGTGCTACCCTGCTGACTGTCGGAAGCCCGCCGAGGTTACTGAGGCTGTCAGGAAGGCTACTGATAGAACTGGAAAGTTGTTCTGTGAGCACTGCAAACGCACAAATCACACCAAGGACACTTGCTGGAAGCTACATGGCATGCCTAAATCCTTCAAGCCTCCCAGGGAAAGTCAGGGCGGGGATGTCAATGAAGAGGAGAATGATAACAAGTTGAATGCTCAGTTTGCTGCATTCAAAGCTTTCCTCACTCAACAAAAAGAAGGTAGTCCCACTACTGACACGGCTACTCAGGCTAGTGCAGGTAAATTTTACTCTTCTATTAGTAATGAAACATGGATTGTTGATTCTGGGGCCTCCTCCCATATGACTGGCAATAAAGACCTCATAACTCACCTTATGCCATGTCATCAAATTCACAATGTTAAGACTGCTGATGGATCTATCGCTCGTGCAAAAGGTTTTGGAAATGTTAAACTCACTAATAAGATATGTCTAAAGGATGTCCTATTTGTTCCAAAATTAGACTGCAATCTCATATCTGTTAGTAGACTTGTAAAAGATTTGAACTAGACTGTTGTTTTTAATAAGAATCAGTGCACTTTCCAGGACCCTTCTTCACAGGCAGTGATTGGGAGGGCTAAACCCTGCTTAGGATTGTATGTGGTCGACCCTGCTGAAGACAGAAGACTGAAGACTGAATCTGCCTCAGCAACCTGCACTCAAACCTTAGATAATATCATGCTATGGCATTATAGACTAGGACATCCAAGTTTTGGTTATTTGAAGTCTGTAATTCCTGAATTATTTAAAGGATGTAATGTCAATGATCTTCAATGTGATATTTGCCAATTTGCCAATTTGCCAAACTTACCATATCTGTATATACCAAACTGCCTTATGTGCCATCCACACCTTTCACTTTAATTCATAGTGATGTATGGGGACCTTCAAGAGTAAAAAGTATAACAGGAAAGAGGTGGTTTGTCACTTTCATTGATGATCATACTAGGAACACATGATTGTTTTTAATGAAGGATAAATCTGATGTTGGAACAATTTTTCAGGAATTTTACAACATGATCTCTACTCAATTTGACACTAAGATCAAGATCTTAAAGACTCGATAATGCACTTGAGTACTATGAGTCTAACCTCGTAATTTCTTGATGAATAAGGGGATTGTCCATATCAGTAGTTGTGTGGAAACACCTCAACAAAATGTGGTTGCTGAGAGAAAGAACAGGCACCTGCTGGAGATGGCTAGATCAATCATGTTCACCACACATGTTCCAAAGTATATGTGGGGTGAAGCTATATTAACTGCCACTTACTTAATCAACAGACTTCCCAGCAGAGTGTTAGGCTTCAAAACTCCTATCCAAACCCTCCTGACCACACACTCCTGCCCTCATCTTATTTCCCAATTACCTCCAAAAATCTTTGGTTGCACTGTATTTGTTTATATCCATGCCCAACACAGAAGTAAACTTGATCCCAAAGCTCACAAGTGCATTTTCCTAGGATATGCAAAGGACAGGAAAGGTTACAGGTGTTATTCTCCTTCTGAAAAGAGATTTTACAATTCTATGGATGTAAAATTCTTTGAAAGAACTCCCTACTACAGCAAGTCCACTGAGGCAGTCACTGATGGAAACCTGATTGAAATTGACCTAAATCCGTTCCCTCAGCAAACTCTTAACCCTCAAAGAACCTACCGATTCTCGAGATCGAACCTCAAAGACCTATCGACTCTCGGCGGCTTACCGATCCTCAAAGCAACCTATCGAACCAGAGCCTACTGATACTCAGCAACCTACTGACTCTCAGCAGCCTGCTGACATTGATGATAGACCTATTGCTATTAGGAAGGGAAAGAGATCTTGCACTATTGATCATTCTATTCATAATTATTTATCTTATGATCAGTTATCACCTGCTTTTGCCATGTTTACACAGGATTTGGATACTCACTCTATTCTTAAGAATATACAGGAAGCTCTCCAACATGATAAGTGGAAGGCAGCTGTCAAAACTGAAATGACTGCTCTCCTTGACAACCATACTTGGGATCTCACCACTCTCCCACGTGGAAAGAAGACAACACCGCAAATGGTCGTTCACTATCAAGTACAATGCCGATGGTACTATTGACAAATACAAAGCTAGATCGGGTTGCAAGGGATTCACTCAAACATATGGTCTTGACTACAAAGAGACCTTTGCACCTGTGGCAAAGCTAAACACTGTCAGGGTACTGATCTCACTTGCTGTCCAACTTGACTGGCCTCTCCACCAATTGGATATCAAGAATGCTTTCCTAAATGGTGACCTCACTGAGGAAGTCTATATGAATGTGCCCCCTGGTTTTGCCAACACTCACACTCAAGGGAAAGTTTGCAAATTGAGGAAATCTCTATATGGCCTAAAGCAGTCCCCTAGAGCCTGGTTTGGCAAACTTACTACTGTGGTTAAAGCTGCTGGATATCATCAATGCAACTCAGATCACACCATGTTTATCAAAACAACAAACCAGAAAAGATCCATTCTTATTGTCTATGTGGATGATATCATCCTTACTGGTGATGACCCTGCTGAGATCCAACAATTGAAGACCCTGCTGGCCAAAGTATTTCAAGTTAAAGATTTGGGCTACCTCAAGTACTTTCTTGGTATGGAAATAGCAAGGAACAACCAGGGTATATCTGTCTCACAGAGGAAGTATGTGCTGGACCTGCTGAAGGAAACTGGCATGCTGGGATGCAAACCTACTGTATCCCCAGTAGACCCCAGTAATACCCTGCTACATGGTGACATTGCTGTCAGAAAGGATCAATATCAAAGACTTGTAGGGAAACTTATTTATCTGTCTCATACAAGACCTGATATTGCATATGGAGTCAGTCTGGTTAGCCAGTTCATGCATTGCCCTACTGAGCAACATTGGGATGCTGTGAACAGGATACCGAGGTACCCGAAGTCCACTCCCGGCCAAGGATTACATTTCACCAAGTCCGATCCGAGAGAACGAGCCGAACCCTACCGAACACGTGCGGGGTTCGAGTTCGGCTCGAAAGGTTCGAACCTAAGGTTCGGCTCGGCTCGAACTCGGTCGAACCTTAGTTTAGCAAGGTTCGGCTCGGGTTTACATGTTCGAACGACGGTTGGTTCGAACATGTTCGAACCTTATATATATAGTTTTTTTTTTTTAAATATACAATAGTTCGAGCCGAACGTGTTCATACGGACGATAGACGAAGATCTACCACGTTCGGCTATTGCTCGAATATGTATCGAGGGTAATACGCCGTCATTTGGAGAAGCAAGAAACAACCTACCGTGCTCATATGAATGGGGTCGGTCATTTGGAGAAGCAAGAAACAACCCGAACTCGAACTGGCATTGGTTTTGGGCATTTGTGAAGCATTATGGCCGAAAAGAGTCCTTACCGATCTTCACGGACCCTCAAACAACTCCGTCATACTCGTCGTGACAATAATTCAGCCTTTATGCATGGCAGAGGATCCAGTCCATCATGATAAAACCAAACATGTGGATATTGACAGACATTTCCTTAAAGAGAAGATTGATGCCAAGATCGTTCAACTTCAGTATGTTCCCTCAGCAGACCAAAATGCTGATATTCTCACCAAGGCAATTCCACCGCTTATGTTCACTGGCGAGTAGCAAACTTGGTCGTATTAACATATACAACCCGAGTTTGAGGGGGGTGTGGAAATATTACGTTACTTTAGTGTAACATATTAATTGTAAGACACATTAATTGTAAGACGTATTAATTGTATTGTATAAACAATTAATATGTCATAAAGTCATAAAGTAACTCTTTTTGTCTTATTAGATAATAGACAACTCTAGCAATTAATACTAGCCGACTCTAGTAATTAATTGCTCTCTCCTAGCTTATACTCTACTAGGACCTTTCTCATTTATTTGTACCTATTTATATTCACTCTTTTATGATGAATAAACTAAGTTGAAGTTTACTCAAGTATTATTTACTTTCTCAAACTCTCTTCATATATATATATATATATATATATATATATAGGTAGTCATACCGGGTAATAACCGCACAAATCACCAATTCAACATTTAACCATTTCAATTCAAATCAAATATCCATTTTCAATCAGGGTCGCCTCCATTTTCAATTCAATTCAGAGTTAAACACACGGTTTAAGCTAATCCCGCAGGGTAAGTAAACTAACAAACTCAATTTCCCTATATTCACATACCAATATGGAAAGCCAAGAAACCCTTTCGATTACCACCCAGCTCGGCTCGGACAATGATTGACGGAGAAGAAGAAAAGAGAGGGCTGTTCCGGCGAGAACAATGACTGGACACCGATGGAGAGACACATCAAAGTTATTCACTTTGCAAAGAGAGGGGCGGAAGCAGAGTAATTGGTTACTGATCTGATTTTGGAGCGTAAATTAGGGTTGGTTAATTTACCCGCCCTAATTTAGGGGGTCGGATTAAACAAAGTTTAATGGGATGTTTAATTAAGAGTTAATTAATTTTTAGTGTTAAGTAAATCACCCCAAATCAAGAAGGGGGAGGGCATTAATGGCTTTTCACCCAACTTGGAGAGTCCAAGCTTGTTCATGACATGATTTATGTCATAAGCTTATTGTTGTAACAATTTCGGTTGACAAACTTAAATAACTAAAGGCCCATTTTAATAAGCTTTCCAGTGGCACATTTTTTGACAGGGGGAAACTTTGAGTGGGATATTGACTGTGACTCTGAAGCCGCTCTGACATACATTGGAGCAAATAAAAAAATTGTGGAAAATGATATGTGCCCTATATATTTTGTGTAGTGCACAAACCACTATATATTTGGTATCATTGATTAACGTGATCAATTATTTATTGTGATAGATCCTTACAAAATATGTTGTGTTGATTGTGTTGTGTAAGATGTTGTGATAGAAAAAGTAATTGATGTATATTTTCACTCGTTTATATCATAAAAAATTGAACCATATAAAGTACATCAGCAAATATATTTTCTTTTTTATAATACCGGACAGAATTGAATGTCTCTTTTAAGGGGAAGTTATTGTGTGGTGTCTTCACACGGTGTGGAGACATCTATGGCAGTCCTACACCACACAGTTTTATTCTGTATTTAAACTGCGTGGTTCGATCGTTTCACCCGTCACTTCACCCTTAAATTCCTTCACCATACAATAACTTCCCCTTTTAAGGCCGTTGTATGTAAAAATGGAGTAGGAATGAAAAACATAATGCCACATATGCATTTTGTTACTTTTTGAGGTAAACTCACGGTGTAAACACCTAAGGGCATTTTTAGCAGATGTCCTAAATTTTATCCCTAAAATAATATAAAATAATACATATCCCTATTTTACTACATCATAATTCAAAAACCTCTACAACAGCATCCCTATCCTTATCCCCATAACATTTCAAATAATATTAAATAATATATATTATACCTCACAACCCTATTTATATACATTAAATATTTATTATTTCACTCCAGCAGCATCTCTATCCCTATAATTTTTAACAATTAAATATGTTTAGAGCAGTGAATAGTGCATCATCACAAGTAGGGATGCACTGTTCATATCCCTAAAAATAAATAGGGATAGAGACTCTATTGTAGGAGCTATTTGAGGCAAAACTCTATTTTTTATCTTTATTTTAGGGATATAACACCGTATAGAGTTTCTGCTGGAAGTGCCCTAAGGCCATTGTGATGGGTGGTTCTTGTGTGGTGTCTCCACACGGTGATGGGGAGACTCACACACCACATAGTTTTATTATATCTTTAAATTGTATGGTTCTGATCGTTTCACCCGTCATTTCACCTTAAAATCCCTCTCCACACAAGTATTTCTCCGTTGTGATTGACCCAGCAACAAGAGAGAAAATATATTTTCAGATCATTTTAACACCTTTTATTTCATGTCAGGTCGGATCAGACCTGACATTTTTTTTTGAGTTCCCCGTGGAAAATTCCCCCCTCGCCCCGTGGAATTTTCCCCCAGCCTGTGGAATTTTCCACATGCTGGAGGAAAATTCAACCGGATCAGGGGAAAATTTCCACGGGCTGGAGGAAATTTCCACGGGGCGAGGGGGAAAAATTCCACGGGAGACTAAAAAAAAAATGTCATGTCTGACACGACCTGAAATGAAATAAAGAGTGTTACATTGACATGAAATTATATTTGCTCGCAACGAGAACGGGGATGGCAGCCTTTTTAAACGCTGACATAATTTTAGCAAACAGTAGTTGCCGGTCTTTCCACCAACCTTTTTTTGTGCCTGAAACAAGTCTTAAAAAAAATGTTGAATTTATGGGGAACGATAACGCAGGCGATCGGTCACTTTACGGGGCTATCACCGGCGGCGTTTTTCACTATATTGGCGTTGATGGCGGTGACTTACAAGGTTGTTTGCGGATTCTTTGTGGCGGCCGGGGATTATGTGGCTGTCAAGAGAGCAAACGAGTTCGCGACTAGGGAACCTGTTCAATTGGGTGATGTTACTGAAGATGAATTGAGAGCTTTTGATGGAAAAGACCCCAACAAACCTTTGCTGATGGCTATCAAAGAACAGATCTACGATGTTTCTCGTTCAAGGTTCTTAGCTTACTTCTTTGCATTTTTTTATTTTTAGAATTCAAACGCTGGTAAGATAAGAACTTCGATCTGAGGCATATATCGGAAAAGATCAAGTAATCCTAGAATGATTAGTAGGATGATCGTACTGGTGTCAGGACAGGAATTTCAGCAACCTTAGATTAGAAGCCGATCATTTTCCTTGAAAAGTTTAAACTTGGATAAATCCTGTGAGTAGTGTGGATATATTTATGCTGTAAATGCTGACTTTTGTGAACTGCGTGAAATTTAATTTGGTTGTAAGCTGTGAAATGGAATTAGTTAAGCTGTTAATAGTAGTGCGGAGCAAGAAGGGGTTAATTCATTAGTGAACTCTTAGAATGCACAGATGAACTCATTATAACATCTTTGTAAAAATCATGGATGAGCCCTCAAACTCCTGCTCCTCCTGTTATTTTAAGAGCGATTCAGGCCAGGTAAACATGTTATTGATTTCGAATTTCACCGGAAATTTCGTTGGTACAAAAGCTCTGGACTTAGGATTCTATATGAGCTATGAAAGGACATATTGACTCCTCTAGGATCATTTTAAAAGGTTAAAGAGGTTTCCTTGCTTATGCAGTTAAGGATTTTCTGCACAATTGTTGAGTTGTTGACTTTAAAATCAAAAGTTTAACTTCTTTTATGCCTTATTTTGTAGCTTAGGCGTGCGCTGTTTTATTAGATATTTGTTGCTTCAGCTTCTCTTTTTCTGATAAGTAATTTGTCTGGGGCGGATGTGCGCCCAAAGAGTAACAGACGTCTGGAAAGCTAGGCTAATGCTCATATTTTGCTCATGAGTAGTCTGGGATGAATTATTTATGAGTGGAGCTATGTAACATGCACTTAACAGTTGACTTCGAGTGTATGTCGTTCTTTGTTCCTAGCAGATAATTTGGCGCGTGAGTTAGTTCAACAGTTTTATTTTTCATCCTTGTCGGTTATGATAGGAAATTTTGTAGGTGTAATGCGTATGGAGAAGTACATCTAGAGGTTATGCGGCTGTATTTTTTTTAATGTTTCTGGTTTGACACCATCAGTCAATTATATGCATATTTCCTTGTATTCGGTGGGGGTAGAATCCTGGTGACTCAGATGATTTGCCCTGACATTGATATTCAGAACAGTTTCATGATCTATTTTTAAGCCTTGTACTTGCCAGTTAATTTTCAACACATGAATGTTTCATTCTCAAAGTTATGTGACGTAAGTCTTCTGGTGGTGATTGTTTATGCCGAGTGTCTATTATCTTTCTGCATCTCTGACTTGCACTGTGAATACTTGGAGAGAAATTTAAAAAAAAAAAATTGATGATTTGATAATCATGAATTCCTGGTGTATATTCAACAACTATATTTGTAGATATTTTTTACAGTAAGTTCTGAAGCCTGAAAATACTTTAGGATTCTGTGACCTACTTTGCTCTGAACTTGATGAGAGACATGGAAGTTGTTTTTGACAAATATGCGTAGCAGATGTGCATTTCTCGCGTTGATACCTTGTATTTTCTAAAGACCGACGACTTCAATTTTCTTGGTATTAGTGTAATTAATATATCTGCTTTGGTATATGCTGCTAGCTGTGGTGAGTTTATGGATAGATACTTGTTTTTGTCTTTGCCTTGGTTGTAATAGGCCCCTATTTTAATGCAATTTGGGAACATGGATGAAGCATGAAGTTAATGGGATGGGTGTGTTTTTCAGGATGTTTTATGGACCTGGTGGACCTTATGCACTTTTCGCAGGTAGGGATGCAAGCCGTGCCTTGGCCCTCATGTCATTCGACCCAAAAGACCTGACCGGAAACACTGATGGTCTGAGTGACTCGGAGCTTGAAGTTTTGCAGGACTGGGAATACAAATTTATGGAGAAGTATGTTAAAGTGGGGCAGATAGTGTCGACAAAAGCAACAACAAATGAAGTTGCGGCTGAAAGTGTGCAACATAGTGATGATGTGCAAGTGGAAGGAAAAGAAAAAGCAACATGACTGACAGACATCATCATCATCATCATCATCCTCGCCTCGCTGCTACACTGTGACTGTGTAGGGGGCTCAAAGAACTTGTATTATCTTGTTTATCACGTTTTTGTGGAGTGTAGATGGATCACTAATAATAATAATAATAATATAGTGGAAATTGTGAAGGTTGACATAATGGAAACAGTGAGATGGTATATAAGATAAAGAATAATTGCTTCCTCCTTAATTAGTTGCGCGCGCTATGATGAAAGGTGGACAATGAGCAATGGTTGTAGTTTAGTGATGATAACGTTTATTTGTCTCTCCCTATTGATGTTTAGGTTAAATAAGAGTGTGAGTGTGAGTGTGAGTGTCAGTGTGAGTGTGCTCTTCACTCGCTATAAAAGGGACACCTTCAACTCTACTCTTGTGATTTTAACTATATATTGTCATCTACCTCGGTGCACCTGCATTATACCTCTCTCCTCTTATCATATTTTTGTTTTTATAAATTCTCTTCCTTTTTATTTTTATTTCTCCATAACTTGGAACTTCGACACTGTTTAAGTCCTAATGGATTCAATGGTTAACCAAAGTTATTTAACGCATTATTTAAGTCATACTAATAAATTCAATAAATGTTTAGACTTGTCTTCCTCCCGTTTACTCTAAAATGATTAACCTAAATTATTAAAGTTATTTATTTCTATTAAACTGTAGTAATTTTTTTTTTCTTTCTCTCTCATTTTCTCAACGTGAACTTTTTATTATGACTACAAATCATTTTTCTAATCTTTGGCATCCAGCCATCAAGTTTGCTACGAGTACACAAACATGGTATATATATATATATATATATATATATATATATATATATATATATATATATATATATATATATATATATATATATATATATATACTAGCAGACGTTTCCGTGCGCTGCACGGGATGTGCCCTCGTACAGTGTTTTGGGTTATTCGGTAATCTGTGTTAGCATGCAATTTGAGTTCATGAAGTAGATGTTGAAAGAGGTCATCTTGGCTAAAAAAAGAGTCCAAAATGAAGCAGATAAAGAACAGATATCATGGAATGAGAATAGGCCCTAAAACTCAAAAACATAACTAAATAGAGCGGACAGAAACCTTGTACAATCAGAAATGACACCATAAAATTGAATAGAACAGTTAAACTGAACAATGGAACAAACAAGTAACAATAAAAACCGAATGACTACAAGGAAACGACGACATGTACACTGTGAATACAAAAGAAAGGAAAAAAAAATAAAAGAAAAGGATGGACGACAAAGCAAACTAAAGGTGTTCAAATAATATGTCGCATGCCCTAATTGAAGATAATAAAAAAAATTAATAATAATAATAACCTATATAGCCATCCGCCCCGGTCGTCAAGGTAAGAGCGACCCGACACCGGTCGCATGTCTTACTGTGACCTGTCCTGGTCGATTATCTTACTTGGACCTGACCTGGTCGATTGTCTTTCTGGGACCTGCCCTGGTCGAGCGTCTTACTGGGACCTGCCCTGGTCGAATGACTTACTTCGACCTGCCCTGGTCGATTGACTTACTGGGACCTACCCTGGTCGATTGTGTTACTGGGACCTGCCCTGGTCGATCGTCTTACTGGGACCTGCCCTGGTCAATTGACTTACTGGGACCTGCTCTGGTCGAGTGTCTTACTGGGACCTGCCCTGGACGTTCGTCCCAGGTCGTCAAGTTAAGAGCGACCTGACCTGGGCGCTTGTCTCACTGGGACATGTCCTGGTCGATCGATTGTCTTACTGGGACCTGCCCTGGACGATTGTCTTACTGGGACCTGCCCTGGCCGAGCGTCTAATCACACAACCAGACCTCGGGTGAGGTCTAACGATCGAGACATTGTGTGCATATAGATTTTGTGACCTGGGGCAGCTCGCTCTGATAACGGGAGGACTTGGTCCAGGTCGCAAAACCCAGATGCACTTGCCTTGGTTGCTAGGCCTGACCTGAGGTCTGATGGCCTGCTTTGAAGCGAAAATGAATTACCTTGCTCATTCTACCATATTCACCCATATCAAACCAGATCTTACAAAGCTTCAGATTGGTCTTGAACCACAATCTCTGCAGAGTAAAAATAGCCAAAGAATTTTACCGTAAGGGAACAAAGAGATGAGATGAGTAATCGGCCTAGAACGAAACTTCAGACTAACCTCGTTTTTTCAAGGGTATGATTATCTTGACGTAGGTCTGCCTATATTGCTTAAAACAAATCCAAACATGTATATGTTTAGTAACATGCCTAGTATCCGATACACATTGGAAACAGATAGATAACGGATACTTAGGATCATCTGAGCAAAATGGACACGTGATTCGTATATGGATATCCATAACTCGTATAGTATATAAAATAAAGAACAGAGTTTAAAATCGAGTAAAAACCGCTAATTAATATCTAAATTGATGAAAAACTATCAAAAACTCTCGATTTATACATATACAACTCGGTCTCTATATCTTCAATGTATTTTTTTAAGAACACATCCGAGTACACCATGTAACCACATATCCATACCCATGCAATCTAGAATAAGAAGCAATACATGATAGTAAATGAGAGATAACATTAAGGGTCTAACCCGGATAAGAACCCAAACACGTTGCCCAAACTTTTGGCCGGTTGGTGACCTCATCCTCCAATACGAAATATACCGGCCCGGGACGATCGGGAGCAATAAAATCAACAAGCAACATCAAGCTCCCGGTCAATAGGGAAGCCAATGCCACCAGGAATTTGCTCAAATTCGAAGAAAATTATATGAACAAGACGGGGATAACAAAGAAACATCTTAACGAGCGCATGCGATAAACCATCACAAAATCATGCAAGAAACAGGTTACCTAATCAGCTAGAATTCAATAAAGCTTTTATATACTATACCTGCAAATCAACAGAAAACACATCACCCATTTTATCTCCTCCAATCCAAACCATCTTTGTTCCCCAAGGCCATTGAAGAGAGCCATTGTTCCTCATTCGCCAGATCTTGGTGAATCGCGTTGACGGGGCCATGAGTGCACCGTCCAAAATAGTCACATCCTGGATGAAGCAGCTGTCTACTTTAGGCCGAATTAGATTCGCAGAGTAACTGTCGAGGATAGGCATCTGAGGAGCACGATACACCCGAGGAGGCTGCATCACACGGGGAAAGAGTTGAGAAAGTTTCATTGAGATGCACAGGAAATCAATGCATAGAATACAGCACCAATATACAGAGAAGATAATACGTGAGAAGAAAGATAAATGAAAAGTTGATAAATAAGAAAAAAAGGCTTCATACGAACGGAGAAGAGTGATGGTATGTCGCGGGACGATCAATCCTCATATAGTCACTTTCTACCCCCATTTGTGGAGAGCAGATGCTGCACAAGTCATAGTCATCCTTCCTGCAACAATCAAGATAAAGGGTTTGAGATAAAAATACTAAAAGCTTAACCGGCGAAAAAAATAAAATAAAAGGTTATGGTGCTCACACTACTGATTTAAACCGTGTGCCAGTAATAGGATGAACACCACAGCCATCACAACGAACACCACGGTGGAAAATAGTTCCCGAGCCATCACCGTAGCCATAGCTCCTTCAGAGTAAGGACCTCCCGGATTGTTTCCAAAGTAGAAGTTCCTACCAACAAAAATCATCCATTGGATCATAGTCAACAGCAAAATTTCCTAGATAAATTCAAATTAAAAATAACTCCTAAAATATAGACATTAAAACAATACATACGCTGCAGAGTTGAGGGAGCATTGGTGGCAACAAAGTTCAAAGTGAAGTCTGGTTGATCTTTCATCTCTACATCTTGAGTCATTTTTTAACAAGATCTGAGAAGTAAAACAGAAATATCAATAAACAAAAACAATAATCCAACAGCCTCCATAGTTACAAGTAGAAATCTATGAAGAATAAAAAATAATGAAAAAAGGCGATCTTTTTTTGCAAGAACTTTATCTAAAAAACCTTAGGCATAAGCGCGAACAACACCGCAAACCGGACACAAAATCACACACATCAAGCATTTACGAGAGGATATCTTTCGGATGTTTCATACGATCTTCATGCATTCTCACCGCCAATACACTTGCGGATGGTCGGCCCATAACACCCTCGGGTTCATTGTGTTCATTGGACCGGCAAGGGGAGGATGATTAGGATCTCGTCGCTGTAGCTGTGCATTACGCTGCTGCATTAGGTTATAATGGCACGAATTTTTTCTTGAAACTAAATCATACCCTCCAATTTTAAACTAAAACATTAAAGCAAGCACCATTTTAAACAATCAAGAGACACCCCAAACCCTAAAAACAAACAACAAATAAAGGCATGACATATACATACACAGACACAGAACCAAATGGATGCAAATGGTGAAGTTAACAAACACAATAGGAAGGAAACTTAAAAGAAACAAATCATACCATACAACAAACAGCAGCGAATTTGAACGTCCCTGCAAAATACATGAACAACAAACCCAAAAAAATTAATCAAAGGCAAATCTAACACTGAAAAGCATGGATTTTTTTTAATGGAAAGCATGAAATTTAGCCACCTCTCATTTTGTTCTAGGATTTTTCTTCTTCGTAGGTCATTTGTGGCACGCGGGAAGAGCTCGTGCAGCTGCAGCAGGATTTGAAAAAGGAATTGATCGTGATTTTGAACCTGTTACCTCCTCCGGTAGCTGAGCTAGCTGAAACGCATTTCTGACACGTCTTATTCGAAGCCGGATTACCGATTACGCCGCGCTTGATGCATCGAGTGATTGTTTGAACAACGCCTTTGAAATCGTATCTTCTTTCTCCGTTTTTCGCGCCATTTTTGAACATTATATCAATAAAATTATATGAATTCACAAGATATAATCAACTTTTTCGCATCTAAACCCGAATCAAAAGCTTTATTTTGAGAACTGGAGAGATGAGAATTAGGGAGTACTTTCTAGGCCTTCCCCTCTTCTTCTTGGCACTCTCGATACTAAACCCGAACCCCAAAGCCGTAGGACACGTCGTACCACCAACTCCTCCGCCATCGAATAATCCATCGGCATCTTTGGTCCTCGCTAATGCCACCATCCAATTAAACGGGAAACGATTTCGCTGCGAGATGCCGCCGTTGTTCTTGGTGCCGCCGATGATTTCCCACGAGGTTGTTAAAGGGATGAGATTGGAAGGAGTAAGAGTTGGGATGTCGTGATGGGGAGAAAAACAGAGAGAGTGGCGGTGCGAGAGAAGTGAAGAGAAAATTGGAAAGATCTAGAGAGACGATGGAGCATGCAATTCTTTTCGGCTTTGAGTGGAGAATTTGCTTGCCTTTTACTTGGATAAGAGAGACGGTGGTGGAGCTGATGTTATGTAAGGAAACGACGTCGTTTTTGCCATCCCACAAGAAGACAAAAATTTTGGTCGTCCATGGATGCGTAATTAATAATGCTTCAGCCCAAATATGAAGATATATAGTGAAATTATGGCTGGTATGAACTATTAAGGGACGGGGATGGGGTGAAATGAAATACTAATAGTACAACATAGAGGATTAGAAAGTAGTAATCGTCTGCTGTCTGCATCCACCCCATCTATTGTCTACATCAACACATCCACTTGTTGTCGTGCACTATCAACACTACTCGTTCTTAATCTCATCACTCATCCTACCAACTAAAGCTAAAAACGAGCCGAGCCGAACCGAACCGAACCGAACCGAATACTCAATGTTTGAATTAATTGTAAATATTTGATAAGAACGAAGCGCAGAGTTGAAATAGAAATCTACATGAATGAATCGGGTTTCGGGTAATATGAAGGGATATATACGGTTCGCGAACTTAAACAAGCGCTCGCGAGCTAAGCTCGTGTTCGTTCGTTAGTAAAACGAGCCTAATTATTAGTTCGAGCTCGGTTCGTTATTTCCAACAAACAAATGATCATGAGCTAAATCGAGCCGATCACGAGCTCGGTTCGTTCACACTCTACTACCAACACTCGTGTTATTGTGTACCACGACACTTCACAACCACTCTAACTAGCTATTATGTGTCACCACCACATCCCTTGCCATGCCCTACACACCTCCACCACCCAACCTTTACCATCCACCAACCACCATCCATCCCCTACTGCCACCACTTGTTACGCCCGTAGTCATTGTTCACCACCACATGCCATCAATCGTATATTGTGTCATTTTATCAATTTTGTAACGCACCGTTCCCGGATACTGAGTTCTTACCCGGAAATAGAACGTTCGGCACGTATAATATAAAATAAATTCCATATTATGCGTAAGCATCTACTACGTCGTATCGAGTTTCTCATTTACGGAAGCTAAAAGACTCGGATGTATTTTTTTTTTCGAATACAAGTTAAGAATAGAAACACAACATACTAAGGATAGAAATATATCTTACAACAACGCTACAAAAGTCTTACAACTGTACGAAACCTTAAAGAAAGAAAGTACAACATCTCGTCTTACAAGTTTTCAAATGAAAGTACAACGTGTCTTGAAAAACAAAATGCAACATAGTATATTAAACAACAAGGAAAAGTCTATCATAACATAGCAAGCATGATCACATATCATCTTCGAGGTCCTCGTCAAACTCTTGCTCAACATGTCCATCTTCTCAACCCCAAACACAAACAAACATGCATTTGAGGTAAGTACAAAGGTACTTGATGGCCAAATCCTAGAGGTCCAATCTAACCGGCAGTGTACCGGGTCGACTATAGTCTAGTTTGGTGAGTCAAGGTCGCCTCCTCGGGGAACACACAATTATGAGGTTACACACTAAAAAGTCTATATTACTTCGATCTAGGTCGCATTTTGATGAAAGCTTAATCAATTGCATAAATAAAGTGCTTAAAATAGCAAAGATGTTAAACTGATAAAAGAAACTAACCAAGATAATGTGTAGCCTAGCTATCCTCTCGTAATGTCATGGGAACGACTTCCTAACTTTCATGTCTAAAAGCGTGAAACGGTGCATTCCTAAGAAAACAATTCCCCCTCATACGAGTGAATGGAATTGCTCTCTACCTCCTCATTGGTCTAGGCGATCTAAACCTATTGATTCGGTATGCTACGCATGTGAATGTAATGGCAATGCCAAGAATCCCCGGATAAGAAATCGAATGCCTCAAAGAGGTCGATTTTACCTTCCGGTTCACATACCCTCTTCCTACGTCTAACATCTCCGTTCGGCATCCGTTAAACGTGTAAAATGCTAACACTAGGCAATTACTCTAATGCAAGCAACAATACAATACAAGTAGGCAAAGCTCCACAACAATCAAAACTAACAACACAACCAATCATTCCCAATCAATCACGAGAGGACAAGCTATTACTACAACATAATCTTGGCTAGATAAACCTAGCCACTCATGCCTACAAACATTAACATCTCAAGATTAACATTCATAAACATAAGAACAATTGAATGACAATAAAGATTAAAGATTACCAATTCAAATGATGAAATTCGAGTTGGTGTTCTTCATCCAACCTCAATAGCTTCAATGAAGCTAACACTAGTGTGTTAAACTCCAACAAGAAATCAAAGCTAAACCAGGATCCTTAATTGTTACAATCAAGTTCAAGTGCTAATTTCTACTAGAATTTGGGTATAAGAGCCTTGGGGTTGGGATGGTGCCTGCAAGATGGAAAAATTGGAGAAGATCAAGTGTGTTATTGATAATTCTCAGCTTGGAAGAATAAAAGGATTAATTATTTGCTGACTCTGCCATATTGACTCAGGTCAATCCGTACTGGCGCACGCCAAACCCAAGTTGCCTTACTGGCGCAGGTCAGAACCGCTTGGCGTGCGTTTAGTCCTATTGTAGTGGTTGGCTGAATGACATCCGTATTAATTGCTCATCAACTCCTTGACGCAGGTCAGTGTAACATGGCGTGAGTCAAATGTGTCTAAACTCTCATAATCCCAATTTTCTTCCACTAGGCTTGGATCAAACCCTCTAATATGTATCGATAATCCTTGTGGGTTGAAATCCTCACCATAGCTCCAAAATTGTCACAAAAGAATCAAAAGCCACCCTGAGGTCAGAATCCACACTCCCCACCGTGATATATGTGCCGCAAAAAATAGACACAAAGATACCACATGTAAATCTGATAACAAAATCGGCTAATATTAACATAATATAGCTAGAAACATGGTTTTTCTGAAAATTCTATGTACACAAAATATGGCTCCAATCATCATTCAAATTGCTCAAGCTGACGTCAAAATATCGCTAATTGCACCGGAAAAAAGGGGTAAATCATCGGAAGTTATATCATCAGGTTGACTTACATCAGTACTTAGCAAGAAACATAAACTATTGCATTAATTAGATTTCATAAAGGGTTTTAATTATTCATTAAGTTATGTATACGAAACCGATTCCATTCTAAGGTTCACTTCATGCTCATCAACATATTGTGGCTAAACGTTTCTAACTTAACTCAAGTTTGTTACACCGGCATTCAAGGGCACTACGCGTGATGCTACCCATCATGAGGTATTGTTTGCAACCTATTAGTGTCACACCGATAGCCACGGGTTAAGACCCGATAGTGTACATTTCGGCGAAGTCTATCTATCATTTAGCCCTTTATAGGCTAGGAGAGCTATTCACTTTATCTGACCTCCCACACATTGCGATATAGCCAAGTGCCTTACCAAGAATGTTACGATGTTTAGTCTTTTACTACACATTTATGTAATTTTATTAGTCATTTACTAGCCACCTAAGTGTTTTCAAGGTAAGAGCTCACCTAACATCTCTACTCCCTCACTTAGACTCTAGACACAACACCCTAAGCACATACACAGACATTGAAGAATGCTAATTCATCAAAGCACAAGCCTATCATACCCTTCCGACAGTCCCGAACTTCAACTCTATGGAAGAGTACATCCGGTGCTGGAACTAAACGCACCGGAAGCTTAATCGAGGCTTATTCATGTTCATTTAATGTTATTAGGTCAAGAAACAACATATAAAACTAGACCCAGGGCTCAAAAATGCTCAAACACAAAAAAGACAAAGGCAGTGTGCCTGCACTGGATTCAGTGCGCCTGCAATGGCTTCAGTGCACCCGCACTGGACTTGGTGCGCCCGCACCAAGTCTCTGAATGTAAAATTGAACTTTCTTCCTACCAGTACGCCCGCACTGGATTCAGTGCGCCTGCACTGGCTTCATTGCGCCCACACTGGATTCTGGTGCGCCCGCACCAAGTCTCTGAATGTAAAAAACAGACTTCCTGCTCTTCTAGTGCACCCGCACTGGCCTTGGTGCGCCCGTACCAAGCGTAGTAAACCCCAAAACTTAGTTTTTCTGCACTTTATCGGATCCCTACCACTTCCAAACATGCTCTTCATCCATATACTCATCAAAACAGCTGAAAAAGCCACTTCAACAACATAGCATCATATACTAGCAAGGTAATACTTATACATGCAATTGCTGGCTATACAGAAACCCAAATCCGGATCTGATCCATAATTGGATCGTCAGATCTGATTCACAGCACCGATCGAGACACTCGATCATGCACAGCGGAAGCTACGAATAAATTCGCATGCGATAATACCACGATTCGATTCGCATAAATAATTAATACGACCATAAGAAAGTTGAAGATTTACCTTATTTAAGAGGAATAGTAAATCGACATATGGAGAAGCCACAATCTTCCGGATTGTATCTCATAGCGACGACTGGTGGACGTCGATCCTCTCCGTAGAACCTCCTCGAATATGCACAAGACTAAGGCAAGAAACTAATTTTTCTTCCTTTTTATTTATTTTGTGGCGCAAATTGTAGTTGTCCTTGTGTTGGGAGGAACTCTCTTTATATAGGAAAATAATTAGTGAAGAGAGAGTTATCCTTTTCACAATACAATTACCTATCCCACAAGGAAAATATATTTGCCAAAAGATAAGAGATAATTCCTAAAAAATCAATCTCTTATTTTTCCATTAATTATCCAACAAATAGATAATTAATTAATTACACATGTGACATAATCTAGAAAATTTTCTTTTCCTAATTTATCACATAAAGGGGCGCCACTTTTAAGCCATTATTTAATAGAAAATGTCTTTTCTATTTTACATATTTTTTACCAAATAAATAATATTGCATATTTATTAAATAGACCAACTATTTAATTTATTCCCGAGGTTCCATAAAACGAGAAAACAGTAGCGTGTTAGGAGCCAACCCGGGGACCATGGACCTATAACCAGTAGCTACAATAAATTAAATAAAATATTTATCGAATATAATATTTCTACTTAATTCATTAATTCCGGAATTACGCCACCATAAATCCGAAACAGAACTCTATCAATTATAGATATAACTTATTCTCAAAACGTCGAGTCGAGTCGATAAATGTCCATTGATATAATCATTTCATATAAACTAACCCTCCATATACTATCCGTACTGAAGTAGGATTATTTCCGTAAACCTTCTTCAATACGTCTTGTCCTTATTTACCATTAATCCACTAGTGATGAATTAGTTCATAACCAATACGAACTCCATGGATCAATCAGTTTCTAGGATTAACAAATAACAGGATTTTCTTTCTACTTCCCGCAAGAATGAATGGATTTCATATCTGTGAAACACACTTCTCAATCATTCCAGAATAGTGCCAACGTGAAAGTGATTCAGACTGCGCCTCTTAGCGATCCTTAACAAACACATCAAACCCTATCCTGGAACAAGTAGGAGTCTGTAATCACTTCAAGATTAAGGTTAATCCATATATGATCATCTTGTGATTTAATAAGATTTCTCAATCACGGAATTATATGAGAAACTCAGATTAAATCGGTCCAGCCCTATATGACTACATCATATATAAATGCCCCACTTAGACAACCAATGTCGACGGTCCGGATAAGACGGTCACACCATAAAGTGTTCTGGGCGCATTAATGGTGATTTAATCAATAGACCCCATACTTTGATTAAGTTCACCACGAACTAATAGTTCAAGTGTATCATCATAAACTTAATTCTCATGTGTGACACACACTAAATTATATGGTTACATATGATACTAATTAGGGTTTTCAGCAGTGTATTTCTTATAAGCACAAAACAAATAATAATATGAGAATAAATCTTTATTAATTCTAAAAACAATTACATAAATTGTCTTTCAGGCGCTACTTCCAACAGCAATTAAACATCATATTACTTCCAACACCAAGTTTTAACTCTACCAAACCATAATCAAAGCAATAGAGAAGATTTTCTACTTGATCAAAGCACAAAACCAAAGCTACTTGCAGAAAAATCTGCAGCCAGACCTTCGACTCCAACGAAAACCTATTTAAACCACAACCAATTCAAGAACTAGTTATGACCAAGGTTTCTAACTATTAGGAACTACGAATTACACCCTTTCTTCAACCCAAACATGATCAAACATGAAGAAAACCAAATTTAGGTCTATTTTCAGACCTTGATAAAACTTCCAACTTTTGGTATCAACACGATCCTTGCGTTCTCACGATTCTGTTGCTCTACTGTATCTGTAAACGATCAAGGATTCACTTAGAATGTTGGAGAACTATCCTTGCCTTCTTTCTTTGCTCTCCAACAAAGAAGTTGAACGTGAAGAAATCTGATTGCTGTTTTGGCAACTTCCCATTAACTAGGATGCTTTATTTTTTTCTCAAAATAAACTTCCCCAATTATTGTCATCAAGTCCTCTTAATTACATTTAATTCCAATTAAATCCATTAATATATATTATATATATATATATATATATATATATATATATATATATATATATGCATAATGCACGGGATAACATGTGCTCATCCATTCATTGTTGTTGACTCCGTAAAAATCCGAGATGTCAATTTAAACATTGGGGATAAGAGTAGAGAGCTCACACTGTAAACCTGCAGGATAAAACGAAGAGAGTTCAAGCAAACATAGAGGAAAATTGGCACGGGTTGAAGCCAACACAACAATCAGAAAACTTTACTACCGTATTTCTAAGAGAAGAGAAACTCAAAGCTGAAAAAGATACAAAAAAAAAGGCTCTTAAGTACAGAAAGAGAAGTTGGACCGACATATTTCACACATGCACACATAAAACAACAAAATGTTTGACCAATTCCAAGAAGGAAAGAAGGTGTTGACGTGTTCAAAATACAATCATTAATACCGAAAACTACATACATTATTTCCAATAGTTAACTCAAGTAGAAAGATATGCTTCAAAAACAATTAGTAGAAAATCCGATGTCATTGCTCAAGCACAATAGAAGATGTTTTACTACATTCAAAGCCTAGGACAATGTTATCCGAAGAAGCGAAATCTAATATTCACAACTCAAATATTGCTTGCCATTATGAATGACAAAAAATACGGGATTGTAACACTTTTTGATTAGACGCCTTATATTCCAATTTCATTATGCAATAGCAAGTAGCAACCATGTTTTTGGATTATAACTCTATATTATGTTCATTGAAAATTTCAGGAAAAAAAACTCAAAGAAACAAAATAAAAATATATTGCATACACATGGATCACACCTCAAAAATTTCACCAGACGATTCAGCTCCGATATACAGGCCAAAATCCATGATTCAAATTGAAATCTTCAGAATCCTACTTGGGAAAAAAAATATGAAACCTAATACAACGGCATAGCGTGAAGGAAAAATTCAAAATTCAAAATTCAAAAGGAAACATGTTAGCTTCCATGGGAAAAAATGCTACTTTTGTTTTGTTTTAAAATGAAAAAACGGAACCTTATTCGGGATCGCAAATCAAACTTGGATCTTCCAAAATCTACCAAACGAATCATCATAAAAAACTCTCGATTCGCAAATACTACTCACCGTCCACTTTCTTCAATCCACACACCTCCTTCAAATTTCCCCTTAAATTACGACTTCCCCTTCACGATCGAACTGAATCCGTCTTCTCTAAGATTATGTCCAACCTCCCAAAGATTATCCACAAAAAACCTGTATCAAATCTATGAAAATATCTTCCCATATTGAAAACCTTCTTTCACCAACTTCATCCTCACCTATCATTTGGCTAGAAAACAGACACTAAAAAAATGGTACAACATTCATATTCAAAGACCTAGTTGGAAGAAGATTTATTCTTCATCCGTTTTGAGTTTCTTCGACTAAGATTTCGCTAATGTTTTTTTTTTCCCATCATATGCTTCCCACCCTCATTTCTCCATCAAATTCTGCCATAAGTCATCTAATATCATATGTCGCTAGGTTTAGTAAATTTAATCAGGATTCTGATACGCCAGCTCAATGAATGTTAATAAAAAAAATAAAAAAACACCACCTATGAAGCATTTAAAGGGGTAGGCTATTGAAATGCCAAAAACAGAATAGAATCAATAAGACTATCACGTTAATGACAAAAGATGTTGCACTCATGTACCTTGTCAATGGTCTTTGAATTTCCAAACTCAAAAGAGGCGCCACACCGGGAAAAAAGGTCGTTACAAAGCAAGCAATTGTAAACGGGGAAAAATCACTTAAAATAAACTATCGATTGTGTAGACTTTTACGACATTAACTATTAATGTCCAATCGAATACATGGTTGAGGCAAAGGAAACTACAAATTATAGAAAAAAAAAAGTACTTTACCCTAAAAAAAGAACAAAAAAGTACCGGAAGAATAGCATGGAATGAACCAACTCGAATCCGTAATCCTAAAGTCGCCGGAGCCGACTGACAAAATCGTCAATCTCTTATAGTTGTTGCAATTGATCTCAAGCACCCAAACTCCAAAGAAATTGGCTGAAACTCAATCGGTAAAAAAGTAAAATTTTGTTTAGTGCAAACGGTTAAAGAATTTATAAATTGTTCACAAACCGAAATGGAGAAGCCTGTTAAGAAAATGTAAATTTCTGCTACATTATATACAAGTACACCGCAACTTGATTCTTTTTTTTATTTCCCAAAACAATCATCAATCTATAAAGGAAAAGTTAATCACAGAAACTAAATAAAAAGTGCACCGAATTGCAGGGTGGAGAAAAAGCTAATACCAAGTACCTTAAACTGGTGAGTAACTTGTAGAGGGGAGATTATGAGAGTTCAACAATTGTTGTTCTGATGCCCTGTGAATCCTTTGATACCTGAGACAAAACTGATAGGATAAAACATTCATTCTATATTGCCAATCAAATTAGAGACAAATCAGATCACGTAAAGAACTTTAAAATCCATACAATTTGCATATACTATGTAAAAAAACAAATGCAAATAATAGATGAAGGTTAAAACTCAAGGGTGATGCCCATTACAAATAAATAAACGGAAACTAATTAGAAATTGCAATTTATTGGCACTGCCCCAACAATCACAAAGCAACATTGGCATTGCTTATACAATCAATGGTAACAATTAAGCTATAAAGACTGATAATATTAACTAATGTTTTTTTCATCCACATCAGAGATTATTTTTAGTGTTCTACTTCTTATGTACTTTTTTTACCACTCTCTATATTTTTGTTGGCTAGGAATATGTAAAGTAGATGTGTTCTTTTATAGCATAAACTTTTCAAGGGTGGTCTTTCTTTCTCACAACAATGTGAAACACAATATCGTAAAATTTCAGAGCAAGGGAATGAATTACATGAGGAAAAAAAAAAAAAAGGCACAAAGAGAGACGAACACATTGATATGTTTAACGTTTTAATACATTTTGGGAAATATATATCAAAATACCGAACTAATACGTAGGGCACTATAAATTTACCACTTTGAAAAGTATGTAAAAGTGAAGAAGAATTAGAAGTGTTAGTTGCTTTGCCAGGAATTTGAGGGAATTGAGTACTTACCCCTAAAATGAAATGTAATCAAAACTAATGGACTAAAAAATCTCGATATACCTTATGAATTGTCTTCAAATGCTTGGTTATTTTGATGCGGGACGGACTGTAGCATCTCTGGCGTTCTGCTTTGAAAATCAAACCATTGTTTTTTAAATGAAAGTTCTCATGCTCAAACCTCAAATTCTGAGAATGAAAAGAGAAAGACAAATTGAGAAACATCTAGTGAGAACTCTTTAATGTCATCATTGAATCAGAAAATAGTGAAAATGCAGCACATTGCAGACGTTATAAGTCTGTTGATGAGAGAAAAAGACATAGGATAGGATGTAGCCAAACTTCCTGCATAGAACCATTGCAAATCAACATGATGATGCGATATAAAAAAATATACATAATAGAAAACCTTGAATGATATGCATAACTCTGCATCTAAGCAAACCCGAATTCACTTCTTACACAGAGCAACGATTAAAAAATCCAATTGACTATATATATATATATATATATATATATATATTTTTTTTTGAGAACTATCTTATTATATATTTTCAAGGGAATAACCGTCAATTGACCCGCAATATTCCAATTGACCCGACCCAAACCCGATTTATAATATTATACGCGTTAATTACCTGAACCTTTCTCCAAAGCTCTTCCCACGATCTTCTTCCACACAAAACCTCCCCACGCTTCTGAACCTTTAAACTCCCTCACGCCCCCACGATCCACGATCTCCATTCTGTTCCACATTTTTTGTTCTGAACCTTTAAACTCCCTCACAATCCCTAACTAATTTCTGCAAATTATTTCTTCCAAATCCAAATCATGCGGGAGACCAATCTACTCTTCAAACATGAAAGGAGTTGCAGCATCAATGTTAGACTTTGCATCATTATCATCACAGAAGAAGGGGAAATTCAAGGAAGCTGAATTAGGTTCGGGTCAGGAGAATAATTCGGTCTTTGTAAAGAACCAGGTGGAATTCTTGACAGAGAATCCCTTCTGGGATACCCAATTGAGTGACAAACAAAGATGAAGGTTGTTGAGGAGAAGCAGAGTGGAGGAGACAAAGTGAAGAGAAAGCCTTTTAATACTCTCTTCCAAACGAGATAAGAAAGAGACACTGATTTTCAGAGGTAAATTTATTTTTATTTTTTAAGGATTTCTCTTCATGTTTTTATGGAAGTAAGATATGTCTTTGTTTCTATTTCATTATGATAAAGCTTCGATGGCTAGGTTACTTTTGGATGTAGTGGATAACTGTATTCATTTATTTCTTCCTCTGGCGAGTTGCATCCTTATTTGAGTGTGTTGTTAATCGATTTGAATTTTCTAGAAGTATTGTGTCGTCCACACACATACCCCGTGGAATGTATTACTACATTAAATGACCGTTTAAGATCGTGAAATGAGATGAATGTTCAATCAATCCACTCTACCCCGGGAGAAGCCGACCACACCGCCACACGAACATCCCGCGCCACAACGCCGAAAAGACCACCAATGAAATGTCACAGACACCTAAAGAAAAGGGACCAACAACAAACACTAAGCAAATTAAAGGGAAGTCGAATCCCTTTGATGAACAATCGTATTCCTTTGTTGACAACAAGGTCCACTAGCTATTAGTTAAGCTATGTCCTATTGTTTTCCATTCAGTGTGTAGATGATCTATGAGTTTCTTGATTTATTAAAAAGCTGATGTTTTTTTGCTTAATGTTCCTTTCCAGGTAGAAAGGATGGGCTTTTCAGTCATAAAGAGGTCACTGTAATTTATGTACCTGATCTTTCTGATTGTTTACCTTCGTTGGAATCGTAGCACAAGCAAAGTGGCTTGATCACAAGAAGGCGTATCCGAGAGAGAGAAACCGCAAACCCCCGTAAAACAGGTTTGTTGTACTCGTTAGTTTGGGCCCATATTGTGTTGTATATGTATAGCATTCTCGCTCATCAATACCATATATGTCGTCATTGCCCCCCTTTATTTGAGCTTTGGTTTATTTAATTTCTTATATTTGCAATTAATATCGCCTCTCACCATCATATTTATTATCCGATAGTAGCGCCGGTTGAATGAATGAATCCTACATAATTATCGTCGTGAAGATGAAATCAAAGGGATGAAGGCTTTTTGCTACGTAGAATCAAAGGTCCGCATTTTTTTAATTTTAAATTTATTCCTTAATGAACTCCTTTTTCGAATTTGTTTCATTACATAGATAAGGAGTTTCTCGACCTCTCGTCGGAGGATCGATTTCATATTTCGGAAGAATCGTCAAATGGTACCGGTTTATGCATCCTTTACGGTACCGGTTTATGCATCCTTTTTAGTTCCACGCTTTAGTCCAGTACGTTTCAGCTTATTGAAAAGTGTAATAACCCCCTCCCTCTTTGACGGCTTTGCTGAATTTTGAAAATTCTAATGTTAAATTTTGTTTCTTTCTGTGGCGTTTGGGTTCTTGAACTCGCACCTAAATCGGTCGAGCAGGGACTACTTATAAGTGTTGAAACCGATGATCTTACTGAGGAAGCCAAAAAGTCTACTGAAATGATGTATGTTGGAAGTACACTTCCCATATTGCCCATCATCGTACGGGATGACAAGCCTATTGGAGATGGTACTTTCATTTCTTTTATGTTTCTTTGCTTGACGTAAAGTTGAGAATTATTTTCACATTTTTGTTAGTTTTTCAATTGGATGTAATGACGATGTGCCGATTGTTACTTTCAATGATCTCATCTCAATTTCGTAGTTTTTCTTGGATCAATTTTACGGAGGAGACATGAAATGTCTTCATTTGGGTATAAATCGCATTGTTACGTTCAATGATCTCAATTTATGTAACCCAGTCTTTTTAGTATTTTATATATTTTAATTCCCAAGATTGAGGATAGCAGACGAATTGTCGTCTTTTAGTGGATTTGAGTATCTTGAACTGATTATATTTTTAATTTTGCTTTGTGCTGGTTGTCGTGTGTCTTACCTCTAATTTTCATGTGTATGATGCTCTTCCAGTCACAAGGGGAGGATCATTGAAAGTTGCCAGCTAGACGCAGTCCTGAACGAAGGTAAGCGTTTGCTCTTCATTTTTTTTTTCCAGGTTCAGTTTAGCAGGTACACGTTTTATATGGAGTTTACAACCTGAGGGGCCCCTCTAAGCCAAAAGTTTTATATATTTTTGCATGTGTAATTTTCACCACATTTTGTAGTTGTGGTGATATTTTTTGTGGCATGTGTAACCAGTAATGGTTTTAACCATATCTTCTACAGCTCCACGTGTCCTTAACTTGGAGAGTAAAACAGCTAATGGTTTTTCTTTCTTTTTTATACTTTTAGTTGTTCATGAGCTGTAGAATCCAATTAGGAGGAATTATAATCTTGATTTGTGTCCATAGATATTTCTTTGTCCAATATCTTTTATCCTCTGTTTTTTTTTGGTTCTTCAGTTATCGAGATGATTACCACAGGGATAGGGATTACAGAGATAGAAGTCGGGAGAGGTATGAACGTGATCAATTTCGGGCAAGGGAGCGAGATTACCACTATCGAAGTAGGAGCCACAAGTGCAAGTGCACCATGATGGTTGTCGGAGGTACTACGATGATGGAAGCCCGGGGTACGGTAAAGGTCATGGTGAGGGCCCGTATCGCCGATACCGGGAAAGATCGTACTAAAGGTTTTTGGAGTATCGGGTTTTCCCGCCTTTTTAGTATATTATATATCGTACTAAAGTCTTTTTAGTGTCGCATATTGGATTGAATGTCGTAGTCGCAAGTTGACAATAGGTGGAAGAAATAAAGGAGAAAATGATATTTTGTACAAATGGTGTAATTCTTCGCGATTCGGTGTATGTTATTGAATTTATTACAATTTGAAGAACTCATCTCTTTCATTTTAACATTTTCATTCTACCGTAGGAACAAATAATTTTTTCCTATACGAATCCATTCACCACTCTACTCTCCCACATTTTAACATGGGCTGCATATTTGCTTCTAGCAAGAACTGAGGAACTTGCGAGCTCTTGCCTTAATTATCAAGCAGATAAAATAGGGGGAAAAAACTTACAGGTTATCAAGTGAATGTAGCACCATCACTAAATCACTATGTTGTCTTCAATATAAACATCATTTTGAGTTAACTGGGGGGGATAAATAAAAAGTCACAACTCACAACAATTCATATGAAGAACAGATTTCAAAAAACAAAACCAAATCCTGAAGTAGTAGTTGTGAATTCTTGCATGACCTTCAATCGCAAATGAATCGTAATTACCCTTATCTTAGTTAAATCAAGTAATTACTTACCAAGTGTATAGATGTTTAATGCAATCCGAGGCCCGTGATGGATTCAACATATTTCTATCCTAACAAACAAACATTTTTCGGCATGGGTTCCATTTCAATCGCAAGTGTTACGTTGATTACCTTTATTTTAGTTAAATCAGTAATTGCTTACCAAGTGTATAGATGTTTTTACCAAACAAATGTCATGAGCGAAATGGGAAGTAGCATGGATAATACTGAGTAATGCCCTCCAGATCGTCATAGTCTTTTTCAGTTTTCTATTCAACCTCCACATCGATAGTCATCGATAATACTGAGTAATGAATTGCATATGAATGTCGAAGATGACGATTTTCTTTAGCGTTGCCTTTCCGCTTCCCATAAGAAACCGAAACACTGAATGGTATGTATGTCATAACAATTTTTATCCTTTCATGATGGTTTATCACTTTTTCTTTTTTGTCTACTATTTCTTCTTTCTTTCATTCCTCATTGACTGTTTGATGAGTGTGTTATGAAGTTTCTCATTGAGAGTCGCGGTATTATGGGAGGGTAGCATTCTGAAGTTAGGCAACCATCACCAATAGCTAGTAGTAGAGTCGCGGTATTATGGGAGTTTTTAATGCCCGATCATTTTCTTTTGAGTGAGGTGAGTAATTTAGTATTATGTTTGGTGATGACAGATTTGCATTTGTTTATTTTGTTATGAACATTTTTCTTTCTATTATTCCGTTTACTACAGATTTAAGAGAGTTGGTGTTGTTATCAGGACATAATAGATCACGGGAAGCCTTAGTAAGTTCAGTGCTTCTGATGATTTTTTTAATGTTATAAATGCATAATTTTCTTCTTCCTAATAATGATTTTCGAGGACCTACTCAATTTCTTTCCCTTTTTGTGATCAGGTTTTCGTGTCTAGCTTCATCTCATTAGACAACTATGATTTTTGTTTTTTGGTTCTTGAACAACTACTCATTTGGTTGTTCAAGACTCTTTCAATCCATAAGCAGCACGATATTTATGTTTGGACGTTTTGTATTCTTATTACTATTCATTATACATTTATACTTTTTTCTTTCATTGTAAATGCAACTTTGTTGGATTTATATTCAAGTCGTGCAATCTTTTTTTTTTTATATTTTAATTTTTGATTCCTACTTTTCTTATCACCTTATACATATGTAACGATTGCATCCATTTTTTTTTTTTTTCTGCATATCATTCCCGTGCATTATGCACGGGTTTCATACTAGTCTATATTTATATTTAAGAGTGAATAACCGCCAATTAATCCAACTTACTAATTCGACCCGCTCCGTGACCCAGCTAAGATAATATTCAAGGTATTTTTTTTTTTATTTTTTTTATTTTTTCACAACTCATCCCACGTTCCTTGATGAAAAAAACTCTTCCCACGTTCCCTGCCTCTCTGATGTCGCCGTCAACTTCCATCCACATTCACGATGCGATTAACTCCTCCCATGAATTTTCGGCCCTGTCCTCCAACCAACCTATAAACTCCACCAGTCAGAATGGGCAAATGCTTTCAAAATTGAATCAACTGGGGTCGTAAAAGCCGGCAATGTTTTTCATTTTCTTCTAGATTTCGGTTATTACCATTAATTTTCTATTGGATGCAAAAAATAAATCTCTTTCAAGTCAATCGGATGGCTAATCTTGAATCGGGTAGCTAATTTGATCATGTCTGCCGATAAACAGCGTTCTATGAAAGATGTACATTACAACAATGCCAAATTCCGTCACCGATCGTTTCCTAAGGTAGTTTTTTTTTCTTCTTATTTTGCTCAATTTTTTTGTTCTTCATTGAGTTTCATTAAGCCATGTTCATTTCTATTTCCATTTTGTAAAAGAATCTTTTTCGTATATCAATGGATTCTTATTATATATTTTTCGTTGAATCGTGTATCGGGATTTTCAGAATGATGGTGTTTATGTTAGACAGGGCGGTCTCGGGCTTAGGCAAAAAGCAATAGCTGTTGTGCATAGTCATCTTGATCCAAAAGTTGCTAACTTTATGAAAGTGTTATGCAGTCAAGAACGTTTTTTGAACCTGTTAAAGATGGAGAAATAGTAAGTTTTTTTGTTATTTTATTTGCATTTTCTCCCGTTAGTACTATGTTATGTGTTCTGTTTTGGTGATGATTATATGGTGTGTTCTGCATTCATGCTCTTTAGAGTATGACTTTGCCTACAAATTAGGCTTATCAAGATTTGGTTTGTGTCACATGTTCTTTTTCATAAATTTGATTTGGGCTTGCTCTTCTGTCTATGGTTCATTTCAAGGTCACATTTGCAACTGAAGCTATTGTGTCACCCCTTTTTGGATCAATGTTAAAGAGAGTTAAGTTGTATTGACATTTGACAAGCTTTGCACTAAAATAAGTCAATTCTAAAAGAATACGTATCTATGTTAATTTTTTTTCTTTGTTGTTTTCGTTGGCTAAAATACGTGTGTGATGTTTTTTTCTTTATTGTTTTTCGTGACTCACTGCTCTCTATTTGTTGAAAACGTTAACTGCAGATGCTGAAGGAGAATAAGGACAAGCAAGACGTAGAATTTAGTGAGCGTTCAACACAGTAAGTCATTATTATTGTGAATGCATTCATGGGTGGTAAATTGACGATTTTTAGTGTGACATGCTGGCTGCCATGCATCTATTATCCAATGCAATTGCAATGCGACATCAGGGTATATTGTTGTACTCTATTTTTTTATGTTTGAATTTAGAACCTCCTCCGCTCCTCCATCTACGTTATCGAATTAACCCAAAATCTCAGCCCGAAATTTCAACTTTTTGTTTCTATTCTATTAATTCATACTCACAATTGGCCAATTTCATATCCCACAATCTGCGATGCTTTCGACAGCCAACCTGATCTTTGGCCACCTCAATGGCCTAGGATAAAAAGTAGTTTTATCATTTCATCTGATGGTAATGAGATTAAGGTGGTGCAGGTTGTCTATGGTTACTGTTTTAAGGCGGTGCAATGTTGTTTAATTACTTGCTTGACTGATGCAGTTATCCCAGTTTTCAAATTCGTTGCGTATTGGATAAAACTATGCACATTCTCGGAACTAACTCCCAAAAATGTTGGAGAAACAAACTACCTATCTTCTTCGATCTCGGTAAAAACTCTTATCAATCTCAAGCCTATCACCGGTTAAAATCACTTTTGAATTTCAAAACTCATGTATTGATTCCTGATATAACTACTTCCCTTTTATCGATCAGAGATACAACTCTCTTGAACCAGATTTTAATTTCAATTGCATTTCCGATGATAGCTCTAACGGATAGGTGATAAATGTCTCATCGGCTTTATAATGGTGCCGGATCGAGGAATCACAATCATCGTGAAGGATGGGTAGTGTTGTCTGACCCTTATGATGATGTTCAGGAGCACTGGCCCGATATCGGTTGTTTACGACGAAAGAAAATAGTTCAATTTCAAGGTGGTTTCTTCTTGCCTCTCCATTTAATTTTCTGATGTTTAGAAATGTTGCCATGTTTCCTCCATTTTCTTTCCTTTCATATTGATATCTTAATTCGATAACTCTTTTCCGGAAATTCTGCCGTTTTGTTCAAGCTTCATATTACCATTACCGAATACCAATAGAAGAATATTAAACGTGTATCCCTACCTATTTAGTTTTTGTGCTTCTTTACTCATGAATGTGATTCGCAGGGTATGAAAATCACATACTTTTTCTTCATTGCTGCAGGGTAATTGGATGCTAAAGACAGTAGAGTCATGTATGCCTTTTGTTTTTCGAGGGGGTTTTGGCATAATTTGGCTCAAGGTCTATGAAGTTGCATGAATTTTTGGCTAACAGAAACTCTCTACCGTTCAATTTTAGGATGTTTTCTCTCATTTCTTTTGGATTTTCACATTCAAAGGTATTCATTGTGAGAGTAATGGGTCTATTGTCTTCCCAAGACATAACATGAGAGTATATGTCTTCTGTTCTTTATTTTCATCCTCTGTCCCCAGATGCTTAGGTTTGTTTTCCCTTCACTTTTTTTTTGAATGCCCACAGTCTTAACTAACATTAAAAAGTTAAATTTTCTACTATCAACTTCAGTAGGATTAAGGATAAAATTATAATAAACTTATGTTATTTAGTTTTTGATGCCTCTAGAGGACAATCGAGGCGGCTGTTTCAACTCGGTCCTGCAGATTACATGCTGGCTATTTGCGGAGATGGTGCTTTTAGGGAGCTCGAAGCCCCTTCTTGAATCAAGATGATAGATTTATTATGAAAACATGAATGAAATCGGCCGGTCAAGGTTAATTACCTCATTATTTAGAATTTGTTTTAGATTGCTATATTTCACTCATGTGCACATGATTGTTCTTGACCAAGACCAATTATAATTGGGATCGTGATTTGATTTGGAGGGTGCCATTTGGATGCTTGAAAGCTATTACAAGCATGTTTGTCTGTATGAAAATTTCACTAATACAACATTGTTTTGTTAAGGCGTTTCTCTTGAAAAGTTGGTTACTTTCATGTGAATTTTGAAATGCAGAAGCCCACGGTTCAAAGGATTGCAATGATAGACTCAAGTGCAATTCCATGAGAAGACGGAGTCTCATATATCACTTGGATTTTGGTGTCAAGAATCGTAACTTTCAAAATACGGTGAATGGTGATCATCTTATTAAAAAAAATATCTCTTCATTATCTTTCACATATTGATATTTTTTTAATGTTATCCTGGTATTTGTTTGAATTGGAGGCTGATACTTCAAATGTTATGAGATGTTGGAATAAATAGGTTCATGGTTATTCTTGCTATCTTTATTTTGTATACAATGTAGGGGACATGAATGCTTTAGCTTTTGTTTATGATCGAGCCTACTCTATATTAGATGTCATATCAAAATGTGGAATATTGGTGTGGATTGAGACAGTGTGAAGAGGTGCTTCAGTGAGGGTTGATTATGTGCGAAGCTATTGATGCTGTGATGCTTGGATGAAGCTATGCACGGGAGAGGACGGAGTCGTTTTCTTTGGTATGACCCCAAGTTTTACTGTGATTGAACATTGACATTACTGTAGCATCCGTGCTTTTTTTTAATCCATGATGGGGTCGAGTCAATTATTATTCCAAAGGAAATTAGGATAGCACATGATTAGGGATATCACATATGCATTCTCTGTTTCTCTCTCTTTCACTGTTTTTTTTTTTCTTTTTTTCTTTTGCATGACAAAATGTTGCCTTCATAGGTCACGCATGAACATGATGGGATGGCTTTGGAATTTGATGGTTGTTTCTTTGCTATCTTGGGATCAAGTGATGTGATATGGATTATATATTTGAGATGGAGGATTGTTTGGTACTCCTAAATATTTTGATGGGTTTTCACTCATTCCTCTGCTATACGTTCGTTTGACTCCATTCCATTTATGCTAAATGTCCACGCTATTTCTTTGTAGTAACTTGGTGAATATTTGTGTTTGGATTTTTAATGTTGACATCTATGTCATAAAGAAATTATATTTCTTAGATCCCCAAAAAATTAAAAGATGAAGTAATTAGATTATGAATGGGGTTGATTTATTATTTTAAATTTGTTTTGTTAGCATGTATGTTTATATATAATTTACATGACCGCGCATGCACGGGTTTATGGTTAGATAGATTTTACCTGCTAATATATATATATATATGTAAGGGCTTTTTATGAATAAAATCATTTTTTTTATATGTTAGTTTCTTTAAACACGATATTTTTTCATAACATATTATTTTCCTTCGACGTTTACTTTTTAATATATATATATATATATATATATATATATATATATATATATATATATATATATATATATATGTAGGGCTTTTTATGAATAAAATCATTTTTTTTATATGTTAGTTTCTTTAAACACGATATTTTTTCATAACATATTATTTTCCTTCGACGTTTACTTTTTCAAAAAATAATAATAATAATAAAAAAAAAATATATATATATATATATATATATAAGGGATTTTTATGAATAAAATCAATTTTTTTATATGTTAGTTTCTTTAAACACGATATTTTTTCATTACATATTATTTTCCTTCGACGTTTACTTTTTAAATATAACGTTTCTCGCGCACGCACGGGTTTCCTACTAAGTAATAACTTTAGTAGGAAACCCCGTGCGACGAAAACGTACATTAAAATATACGATTCATTAAAAAAAATTAAGTATAATATATATATATATATATATGTACTAGTAGGAAACCCGTGCGATGCACGGAAAACATAAAATTTAAAAATGTGTAGTAAGAACCAAAAGTCAACTTAATTACATAGGAAACATAAAGTAATAGGAGTACTATAAAAAGATGTTTATATATTACAAAATAAAATATATAACCGAAATAAAGACCCGTAATCCTTGAAAGTAGACACCCATGAAGCCTTCTGAGAATGTTGTGTAGCATAAACAAAGGAGACAATTGCAAGCACCATAGCTGCATTGCACGGAGGAGAAATAGTTTTATTAAGATTACTTCCAATTAATCAATTACCAAGTGCTTGAATAACAATGAATGCTGCAGATCCCACGAAAGTCATTAACCAAAACATGTGACTCAAAGCATCTTGCCTCTGCCCCTCCTGCGTAATACATCATAATCACAATAACTAAAAAGCTGCATCGTGAACGCATGAAACAGCTGTCTATAATGCATGAAAAATAAAAAATAAAAACAATTACAAAGACACATGAACAGCAAAATGACTGAAAATTTTGAAAATCAACCTTGTACCATCCATGTCTCAAAAACAAAGGAGAATATAGAAGAGACGGTAGAGAGAAAGATGCTAGCCAACCACATGTTCGTGCTTGTAAAAATCCTTCTCCACACGGCAACAACTAAGTGCAATACAAAAAACAGCAAACATAGCTTCCTTTTCCCACTGCAAGGAAGAAATGCACTCATGAATCCATGTTGCATTCATGCAAATTTCATATTAACGAAGAGAAGACTGTCATTCCTGCAGCTCAATTACGATCCAAAAATTAAAGATAACTAAAAGAAAAATGCATCATAAAAATAAAACTTTGCGAAAATGCACAAAAAAAAGTAAAAATAAAAGAACAAAAAAAGAAACAACATTTTGGCATATAGAGATGAGGTCTTAATTGAGAACAGACAGTGTGCCTAAGAGTGTAAGACATGAGATAAACAATATTGACAAGAAGCCTTCCAAAACACTACTTGCTGCCTACTCATCCATTCATGCTCCCCAAACACTGACCAGAAGCCTTCCAAAAATGCTCATCCAAACCATAATAAGCGCATCAACTCACTAAATAATGATTACATCAATGACATGACATTTACCGTACTAATGTCAGAAAGTACTGGAGGAAGAAGCAAGAATGTATTGTTTGTATATGTGTAAATGGAAAAATGGAGAAAGACATGTATGTGTTTATACATGTCTGTGTTCACTTCAATGCCCTGCAACCATAATATTGATTCTGAGTGTCCTCTTCTTATCAAACAGTGTATAGTTATGAAATTTCGTCAAATGTGATGACATTTGAAGATCACGGGGGATTTGACTATCCACTATCAAATGTAGTTATAGCAGGGGATGCCAAGCCTGTAGAATTACACAACAACCCACTTCATATTTTTCAGCCTGAAGACTTGTACAGATATCCATTTATTACAATACATAATCTGCCCAAGTGCGCAACCCAACTGAGTTAATGCTTGTCCTTAGTCTATGCGTACTTTACAACTTTAACCTCCACGCCTCCATCGTCTACATTCTTGACGCCCGCGAAATCCTCGCCGGTCACCTTCTCTCCGGCATCACAACTTTCATCCACAACCCTCTTAGATCCTCCGTACTTGGTGGCCGCATGTGTCTCATCATTGATATCTCTTGGCATTGTTAGTTTCTCCTTGATGGAATCCAACACACTACCAACACTTATTCCGCTGTATATGTTTTCCCTTGCAGCAATGCCTCTGTAATAATGATAAACAAAATGGTGTGCCATAACTAAACAAAGGACTAAACACACTTACACTTTGGTGAGCCAAATATCATGATCAATGTGTCGTATATAATGATGATCAGAGTTACCTGTCAGCTGCAATTTCTCTGTCTGCTTTTGCTTTCAGCTTATCAACGACGTTGTCTCCCGCAGCTCCCTCTTCCTCAAGCTTCAACTCTTGCATTTTGCTTCTCGCTTCATCCTCAGTCAACTGATACTTCTCCTGCATGCATTCATAATAAAATCACCAATTAGTTCTTGCACACAAGTGCCAAAAAGAACATGATGTGGATAAGTGTCGGTTACCCGTTATCCCGGTAGAATAAAAGTGCCATTTTTGAGAAATTAGTAAAATTGAGAAAGGTGTTAAGACTTGATCTACACACACATAATCCTACTGTCATTATTAGGCCTTATCAAATAAATAAAAAAGTTACTCATGTGATCATTATACATGGATAGAGAATTTAGTGGCTGCCACATTATCAGACATGAATCCTAATTTTGTCATATTAATTGTAGAAATTATGTCTGAATCCTAATTTTTTTCATATTAATTGTAGAAATTACAAAAGTTGACAGAACTTAGAAATTCTACGCCAGAACATAGCACAAACAATTTATTTAATGCAACCACAACTGCTAAAAAGATTAACACCACCAAGTTTTGAAGCTATATGCGGCTAACCTTGGGTTCGACATGTCGCGTCTCCTCTTTTTTACCAGTGAATTAGTCCATAGCTCTCCTAGTCGCATCAGCCGCCGTTTCCTTCAAGTCGATCAGTTTTCCAGCCGTTGCGTCCTTTGTTTCAACAGCTTTCTCAGCCGTGGCATCCTTTGCTTCTACGTCTTTCTCAGCCCTGTAGTCTTTATACTCTCCGGCTTTCTCCAAAGTTGCATCCTTCGTTTCTTTGGACTTCTCTGCTGCATAGTCTTTTGCAGCCACAACTTTCTCCTTAGCCGCCTCCGTGGTCTCACCAACTTTCTCTGCTGCAGTGTCTTTGTATTCCCCTGCCTTGTTCACTACCGAATCTTTTGTCTCCACAACTTTTCCTCCTGCATAATCCTTATATTCTCCCACTTTATTCTTTGCTTGATTTGCCTTATCTACAGCTGCATCCTTTGTTTCCACGCCCTTTTCAGCAGCATAATATTTATATTCCCCCATTTTTCCACCTGTGGCATCTTTTGCTTGATATGTTTTATCCACAACTGCAACTTTGTATTCTCCCATTTTATCCTTTGCTTGATTTGCCTTATTTACAGCTGCACCTTTCGTTTCTACGGCTTTTTCGGCTGCATAATCTTTGTATTCTCCCATTTTACCACCAGTAGCATCCTTTGCTTGATATGTTTTATCCGTGGTTGCATCTTTTGTTTCCTTGGACTTTTGTGCTGCATAATCTTTGTATTCTCCTGCTTTTTCAACTGTAGTGTCCTTTGATTGCTTTGCCTTGTCTGCAGCCGACTCGTTTGTTTCCTTCGCCTTCTCCGTGGCATAATCCTCGTATTAAAGATAGAGTTGCATATGAAGACTTGATCTTCTTTTCACTCAGAAATTTGAAGAAAAATTGTCCTACTGATAAGAAAGAAAAAAAAATCACTTTTTGAAGATTAAAAGACAGTAATAATAGTTCATTTTCAAGAAAAAGACAATAAAACAGAAAGCCCTTTGAAGATATCTTTCCGATTCTTCGATTGAAAAGATTACCGCCTCGCAGCAATTCTGAGTAGAGGTGAAATAATTCCCTGTATTTCTTGCAAGGATTGCTGTATTCGTATCTCTTCCTCGACGTCTCTCTTGAGATTTCTAACATACCCTAGTAATTCGTTTGATTATCTGATATCTTCTCCTTGAATGTCAATCACCTTCTTTGTGAACCTCATCATAAACGGTGCATACCGTGTCACGGTTGAATACCTCTGCAAGAAAGTCAACATTAGTCCAAGTTCATCACGGTCCAGATTCATTATGCAAGTTATCCACTTCTTCCTAGCTACTAATTCTTCCATTATAGCCATCACATGTTCGGGATTCTTCCCGTTTAGAGCAGCAATTACTGCTAATCAGAAACATAGCAAACAATTCCCATTTAGATAAAGACAGCTATTGAAAATGAAACAACAACAACATCTTTGTTAATATTCAATAGAAGAGCCCTCTAGATGAGATAGAGCACAAAACATAACCATTATTGGTTAAAATAATCACCCCATAGAGACATATGAACCCATGGAGCCACAACAACTAAAAATCAAGAAAAGAGAAGAAAAAAAACTCTGAATACAAATAGAGAACATGTAAAATAGGATACAAAACATAATAGTATTGATCTTTTAAAAAAAAAATAAAAATCATCCAGCTAATTCGAAATCATTAACAAATTAGAGCAATCACCAAATGTGAAAAAATAAGCTTCATGAATCCCGAAACCTGGGTTGCTGTGAATGAAAAATATACGCAAATTGAGTTCCACAAGAATAACTTACGGTGAAGAATCCTGAGAAAATAACCCTTGTGAATGCGGTAACCATGGGTTCCTGTGAATGAACAATATACGCAAGCAAAATAAACGTAAAGGGTTTGAGAAGAATAATGCGGTAACCATGGGTTACAGAAAAATAACTTACAACCAAGAATGCGAAGTTTGTATTTATATATTCAACCCCATTTGATTTAGACCTCTCTGTTGCTCAAAGCGGCAATTCCAATCCTGGGAATCATAGATTTTGCTGGTGAGGAAGAACGACCATGGAAATTTGGATATGGGATTTTGATGCAATTAGATGGGTGAAGATAATCTGATTCTGGTAACTGATGCCGAATAATGGGGTTTGGTGATGAAAATCGGGAGTTTCACTCCACTAAGGCAAGTGAGGCGGAGGATCGGGGGAGTAAGGACGTGGGGAGGACGCAGCGAAGTGGCCCGATGATGTAGTTTTTTGTTTTTTGTTTTTGTGTGTGTAGAAAACCGGGTATGGGTCAGATCAATTGGCCAATTCCGGATCAATTGACAGTTTTTTCCTTAAAAATATATAATAAGATATATATATATATATATATATATATATATATATATATATTTCCTTTCTTTCAAGAACATGGAGCTTTTTAAAAAAAAATTAAATAGAAGGGTATTATTGTCTTAATAAATTGTGTTCTGTATTTTTTACTAAAAATAAAATATTCATGTCCTTAATACTAATTTCATAAATATTTTCATCCTTTTTTATAATTTCCCTTTAAAATTACTACTACTACTATTTAATTTAGCATCTAATAATTGCATGGTGTTTGGTGCGGGAAATACATATGTGGTGTCTCCACACGGTGTGGTGCACCGTACAGACCACACAGTTTTACTATTTCGGATTGTTTCACCTATCATTTCTTCTCAAATTCTCTCATCACACAAGTATTTTTCGTTTGGTGCGTGGCGGAATGAAGTCATATCCTATCCTATAATGTGTTTGGTGATATTGATGTCCAAATACACGACGACGACGATGGTCTGTAGGAATAGTTAGATACTAGCGGGTGTGTTCCGTGCGTTGCACGGTGTTTGCCCTCTGATATAGTGTTCGTGCTTCTTTTACGTGGGTGGTTTTGAAGCGGTGTATGTTACTTTGTTGTTGACGCGCGTTGTGTGTGACTATTACATTACATATAGAGTAAATGGGTAAGTGGTTGTATCCTACAAATATATACGTTATGTGGTCGTGAACCTATTTCGTTGAGCCTTTATTTTGCTATTATCTTGCGGTTTTTTAACCATTCCTCTCGTTTCGTCGAGTAATTTCGTAAACCCCCGTTAATTTGAGAATAATATCGGCAATAAGGTCCGTATGTGTTATTTGTTAATGGATTTCTTTTTCCGTGGTAGTTACACGATCTTGCATTGCATGCAGTTCTAGTGTTGTGCGATGCAAAGCAAAGTCTATGCACTTCGGTCGAAGAAAATAGCTCTTAGGGTTCCGATTCGTCGGAGAGTCGTGCAACAACTTTGCGGCCTATTTGACATTATGTGTAAGTTCTTAGTTTTAAAGTTCAAGCAACTTCTCACGGTGCTTAGCTATCCGTCAAACAAACGAGAAAATTAATCACCAGGAAACAACAAGAGAACGTACGATACCTTAAAGTAAAGCCTCGGGTAAAAAATACCTCACTGGAAAAATCTCAACTTTTTAGGCCACGGCCATGGTAACCGTAGGCACCGCCAATTAGTTTAGACAAAAAATAGCACGATGATGCAACGCGTGCATTAAATATAACCAAGAAAATGCCTCTAATGACACCAAAGAGTGCTCATATCGAACAATAACCGAGAATGAACCTTGCGGCCATGCTTTGGGTAAACTTCCGCCACGTAAGTTGGGAAATGATCTCTCGGAATAAAATTAGAAAGATTCACATGAAAAGGAAAGTGAACTCGAATAACTTACTTGTTATCACTTGGACCAAAATGTAAGCTAAAAGAGCACGAGAAAATTCAAGAAGCCAAAACTTGACAAATAAAAACTCAAGAAATTTCCGTAACATGGGATTCAACACACATCCATTTTATACGGTGTTATCAACCATTGTTAAATATTTCCCACAAGAATCCTATAAGATATGACATTGTGCATAGAAGCCACTATAATGTTTTCCACACCAATCGAGCGAAATACCCTTTACTCCAACCACCTATCCCCGAGGAGGCCAATAACACTTTTGCACTTCTGAAGCGTTCAATGACAGGTCATGCATAAACACTTAACTACACGCTGTCTTGGCTTATTCAGATCCCAAAAGGAAGTCCGAAACAATTAATTTGTTCTTGTATTTAGATGAAAACAAAAACACATCCATGTTTGATTTCATGACCGCAAACCCTGTTTTCTTTTCGAGAAGACATTCAATGTTCAACTTTAACACTCTTCTTGTGAGGAAGAAACATTCAACTTTGATTTCATGGCACTCTTGAAACAACATCATGTTTGTTTTCATATTCGAAGACATTTTAATTTTTTTTTTCGGGGACACGAATTTTAAGCTTTGATTCGTTAATATTCGGTAAAGGAATAGCAAATTTCTTTTTCCTTATCGTCATCATTAATTTTGTGAGCAAAGAATGTTAGGAACTACTCCACATAATTGAGGTATTGCTAAAAACGGGATTTTAATAAAAACTTTGAGAATGATGGTGCTAATTTACTTATTTTGCAAAAGTTTCAAACATAAAACACAATTAAATAAATAAAACTCACTTGAGCATTCTGATATCGGGAAGGGTACAAGGAAATTCACTGACCCTTCAATCAAAGCTCTACCTTTCATCCCAAGGTGTAACAACAATTAACAGAATTGGAACATTAACAAGAATATTAACAACAGTTAGTATCATTCAAAGTAAAAGTATAAGCAATCACAGAAAGCACCCAAAAGAATTAGATGCGAAACCAATTTCTGGGTAGAGAAAAAGCTGAGGCTTGCATCTTGCGTAGGTTAGGATGTAATAGCCAAACCCACCGTTCTCAGATATGTATGGAAAGTTGCTCAGTCACCATCATCATGCTATAAGAATATCAAGTTAGTGTAATATGTATTTTGTAGAAAAGTATGTAATTTAGCCTTGAGTTTGCAAAAAAGTGAATGAAAAATCCCCATGCACTCTAACCACTCTTGTCTTCCTCACATCAATAAGCCAAGTTTAATTCTTTCTCATGAGTTAATTGATTCCAATATACTCTTCAATTGGGGGGAAAAGAAGGAGTGCAATGAAAACTAAAAAATTCAAAGCTGAGACCGGAGACAACAATGAACACCACCAAAAAGCACTTACTGTATGATCAAATGCCTCTAGAATAATACAGCTTCTGCGTGTAGAAATCCATATGTAATTACCCTCGTACCTCCATTGTAGAAGCCAATAATTCCATTCTAACTGTAACTTCTGCAACCTCTGTCTTTTCATATCCACTCTTTCCACTGCAAGAAAACCTCTAAGTTAATTGATTAATAAAAGTAAACATCATATGAAATTAGGAAGCATGAAAAAAGCAGCAAACAATCATAGAAGCAAAGCCAAGCATTGAAATTTGAAGAGACAACTTACCTAATCATTATGGACGGACTTATGTCATCTGCAGAAGACCAAAAAGAAGAATCGATAATGAGCAACAATTGTTTCAAGATTACCCCTGAAACCATTTCCGGATGAACAACCCATTTCTCAGGCCTTTACGAGCAGCCAGAACATTATTAACCACAATTGAAATTGAAATAAAAAAATAAAACCACACAATTATTAGCAATCACAGCAAGAAGACGAAGAAAAAAAAAAAGAAAAAAGTAAAAGACAAAGAAGATGGTCGACCAAAGCATCAACAAATAAAACTAAACTACTACTATACTGACTCGTAGACAACGGAATTCTGTTTCGTGGACTTTTCCTTTTCCCTTTTCATTTCTTTCCTCTTGTCATTCTCCCCTCTTCTTCTTCTTTCTTGTTCTGTTTTGTTGCTCTAAATTTATCTCTTCTTCGACATCACCTCCGCCATGACTTCGGGTACGTATCATACACTACATATATTCTTCTTTTTATTTTGCTTTGCTTTGCTTGATGATGCCATCATAAATACGGTATGTCCCTTCCCTAATTCTCGCCATTTTTTTTTTCACTCACATATCACATACTGTTTGTTTAGTTATATTTTATCTGGGCGTTAATCGATCTTTCATATCCATTTTAAGAATTATGGAACTTTCTCTTGCAATTTCATGCTGTTTTAATTTTTTTTTTTTTTTTTTTGATCATGTCGACTTTTTATAACTTATTTTGTTTATTACGATTCGATTTCCACTTTGATAATTATTGGGTTTCTAACTGGGTATTCTTTTTGGGTCTAATCACACTGTTCAGATTATGCATCCATTGTTACCGCAGAGCTGGAAGCTGCTTCGCGATTGAGAGCTGCACAGTTTGTCTTAACACAAAGGCCATGGCTTGGTACCTTCTTCATTCCTCACCCATCCGTCTGTTGTTTTTTTTAGTATTGCTTCTTGCTTGTATCTAATGAATGTTATCTGAAATGGGTCTTTGTCATCATCTTTTATTGATTCTGCAAGTCCATTTTTTTGCTAGACCTTTACGGGGTTAATGTCAGGCCAGTGGCACCTTTTGGCAGTACAAGTAACAAGCCATATACTGATCCAGCATTGATACACCGGTACTTGCCAGATGAGCTTATCTTTGAGGTATTGATCATGCTTTTTGGAGCTGGAAAACATCTATGTTTCCCCCTCTCAACTGTTTCTTTGTCCTACTATTTTTTCATTGACACTGCAAACATATCGTTAAGATAATTGACTCATAATCATTAATGTTAGGTTTTTTTTTTTTTTTGTTTATTTCTTTTTTCTAATGGATGGATAAAGACCTGCTGTAGTTCTTTGGAAACAGTTTTTGTCACTCTTCTCCAGATTTTGTAGGGTAGAGCCTTCAGAGATCATCCTTCCTATAAGGTGTTTTTTTTTTCCTCATGTTCGTATATGTCATTGCCGCTCTGTTCCTTGACCTTTAGAAGTGCTTCTGCGCCTTCACTAGCATGTCCTCTGAGAAAGAAACTTTAGGCTGTTACAAAATGAAGAGTAGCAAAGCATTAACTTCACCATTCCTGTTATTGGAATCACAAACAATATGCACTGGTGCCGATGCAGCATTTGATACTGTTTTCTGGCTTCATTCTTTATATCCTGATATTATCCTAAATTTTTTATCTAGTGTTAAGTTCCTTTCACATGCTGCATTCAAGAATGGTTATAGTTCATAAAACTTACCCTAACGCATTAACATGACACAATTGCTTATTTGTTTGGTACTATGGCTGGAATAATGTCAGAGGCAATGCAGGCTATTTGGTTTAACAACTTGTTCATCAACGGTGGCACTTTTTGGCTAGACTCATGTACCATGCGTAGTGGTACTTTTCACGACAGTACAAGTTGAAATATTTTTGTTGAATAACCATCTGTCCCAATAGCTTAAGCTTTTGGGAGGCAAGTGATTTAAAAACTTAAACATAACATACCACTTGAACACACCCTATAATGTGAGTCTATAACAAAGAACTTGGGACATCGCATGGCACAATGAGGCCAATCAGTATGCCCAACACTTGGACAACATAAATGGGGTGAAAGTGGAGACGGGGATGTTTGATCCCATGACGTCTCTGATACCAATTTGAAATTGGAATTACCATCTCTTTTAAAAGCTTAAACTATTGCAGAGGTGAGTACGCTACACACTTCAATAGTTTCTAATCATTGTCTCTGTGGCATGTTTTGCACTATTTAGTGACGAGTCAAGACTCCATGGCCCCACAACTGAAACTGAAATCTTGAAGGCACATTATCAAAGCTAGTTCTTCTTTCCTCATAGCTTTACTGCCTAATTTGGTTCGTAAACCTCGAGTCAGGAATGATAGTAACCATCCATGTGAAATCCTTGATTTGGCCATCCACATCATCCCTAAATATTACTGTTTCTGTAGATGTCGCAGATAATGACCTAATGATTACTGAATGCTGCAGATATTTTCGAGAATGTCTCCTTACACAATGGGCAGAGCATCGTGTGTTTGTCGAAAGTGGAGGTATACTATAAGGAATCCGGTGTTTTGGCGCAATGCATGCCTGAAGGCTTTACAGGTTGGACCTTTTGGTATTGTTGATTAGCTGAATGAAAATTTGAGCTATGCTGAGAATTTTTTTCTCTTTTAAGTTTACTGGAGCAGCTGAGATTTACAAGCTTCTCCACTCAAAGTATGATGGTTCTTGGAGAAAAATGTGGCTTCTGAGACCAAGGGTTCGGACAGATGGTATGATATCTGTAACTAAAGACGTGACAGTGGTTTCCTTTTCTTCCTTGCCAATTGCAAGCCTTTGTTACTTTGTTTCTTTCTCTCATTTTCGATGTTTATGTTTAATATCTATCTTAGTTCCTTTCTTGTTTCTTCAATAAGGCGATGCGGTTTAACGCCTTACTGTTTCATCTGGTCCATTTATGTTATATATTGCTTTCCATTACTGGTGTGTTTTTGTTCTATTATAGTCTGATAGCTGAATAGGTTACCAGAGGTTGAGCCGCATGTTTGAGAATCTATCTCTATCATGTTTACTTTGATGACACTTCCGTGCAGTTCTTTCATCGGTGTCCTGTTTAAAAATGATTTTAAGAACTATGCCGAGCATGATAGATCGTTGGAATGAAAGTATTTGTTATTTTGATAAGTATCGTAATCGTACGTGAATGACATTTTGCCTGGCATAGACAATCTGAACATATTTGTTATCTTGAGCAATATCTTAATGTTTTTGAACATTTCTGGACCTAATTAGATGACCATTTCTTGCTAGCCTAGAGGCTTAATAAATCATTATGTGTGTGGTAAGATTTGACTCTGCTTGGTGTACATATGTAGTTAATATTATTTCAGAGTGCTTCTTTAATTGAGAGAAGCAACTTTTATTTTCTGGTTGTTTGAACTATTCAACACTCGATCCAAATACTGAACCCATCATCCTTTACAGGTCTGTACGTTAGCAGGAATACTTACATTCGTGCTGGGGTTGCTGAGTGGAAGATTACCAACCCAGTGCACATTGTAGGTTTATTTTTGTTGCTTTTGTAAAAAATTGATTTTTGTAGTATCTATTTGCACTTGTATTAATCCTGTTTGATATTTGTTTGTCATCATAAAGAATACGTATTTGATCTATAATTGGCTGTCATTCTGAAATAAATTTTACATATACATACATATTTTCTTTTTGAAACCAAAAAAAAAAAAATTTACCTTCAAATATTTAGTCTTTTGAAGACTTGTGATAGATTCATATTGTTTTCTTTATGCTCACCTGCATAAATGTTTACAGATATACCATTATTGGCATTTTTGATTTCAGGGTGAAAGCTGAATATTTACGTTATATTCTTGTGATGACATTTTGGTTTTTATTTTGATATTTTTATCTGTAACATTCTTTTAAATGCTTGGGATAGTATGTTGGTGATGGATTTTGATCTAAGTATACCTTGATAATTCTGTACAACCAGAGATCTTTAAAGCAAAAGGATGTTAATTGACCTATACTATCACTGCCATATTGTAACCAGTTAGCTAAAGTTGTATTTCTTTTTCAGTTTCCACACCTCTTGCTCTACTAGACATTCTTTCTCAGTTTATCTTCTAGCCCATTCATTCGGGTGTCTTTTTATTAGAGATATATTTATCTGTTTTCTTTTTCATTGCAGGTATGTTACTACCGTTACCTAAGATTCTATCCTTCTGGAAGGTTTCTGTACAAGGTTGTCATTGTTTTCTCTCAGTGTATTCAATTTACATACATTGATCAATTTGTGTATGTGTATGTATGTGATTGCGTGTGCGTGTGTGTGTCTGACAGTCTGGATGTATACAATATATGTGTATAGGACTGTGATTTGAATGTTACTAGAATATTGCTGAATGTTTCTCTTCTGTTTATTGTCTTGTTAGAACTCTTCACAAAAAGTAAAGGATGTTGCGAAGTGCATGAACTTTCGTGCCACGAAGGGTGAACGCGTATTTAGCGGCCACTATACGCTATCCGAGGATAAGGTGATTCATGTTTTCCGAATAGTGATAGTACACGTATTTTCCGTTTTGCATCCCTCGTTTTCAGCTTTCCTGCTAAGTTGTCCTTTGGAATCGGGGCATTGGTAATTTTTGTTTTCTACTTGAGTGAAATTCATGCTACCAACAAAACTGCAGGTTGAAGCTGCTTTCTTGTATCCTGGTTTGCGTCCTACAGTATGGAGAATCCGATTGGGGTATGGAATCAACTACTTACAACAATTAGTTCATTGCATATCAATTAAACTTTAATATTGTTGATTAAAGTGGAGCAGCAGGTGCTATTGTTTTTGCAGACAGAATCATTAGCCTAAGTGTAGTCTATTTTTCAACATTAGTTAAAGGTTACAAGCTTGAGTTTCAACACATGGATTCAGTAGCTGACAAGTATCTCTTTATGGACATCACAAACAATTCAGGATAAATTTGTTTTGGCCTTGGATTTGTTTTTTTATTTGTTGCATTTAGAAGTCAGATTATTTCTCAATGAAAAGGCGATGTCCTTGAGAGTTTAATCTTTATCTACGAGAAGTGTTGACTAGCAAATGGATTGAATCTTTGTCTTTTTTTTTTTTTCTCTTCTTCTTTATCCTATCTGAATAGTTATACCTCTTGTGTCTAGAACTAAGTCATACATGGAGTGCGCACCACATTAGATTTTATGCATTCATACTCGCATCCACGTTCTGATTGGCACATTCAACTTTACAATTTGCCAAGTCTTGTGAATTGTCGCACTTGCTCGTGCATGTGAATCCGCTGTGTGTTGCTTAGGTCTAGAGTAAAAGAAAAATAAAGGAAAAAATAGAATCGTATTGAACAACATAGAAATAAAAATTTGAAAGCAGAGGATATAGAATCAGAGCTCATTGGTATTATGGCTCTTTATTTGCTGGTGTGCTAATGGCATCAGGTGCCTTTTAGCAGCGGTATCATGTAAAAATTATTTGAGGTTATAAAATATAATGTAATCTGCATAGCAAGGTAGTTTCGGATGGAAGAAATTGGATACATTAGTGTGGGGATAACAATTTATGTTGATTTGAATCACGGGTGCAGACAGTGTTGTTTTAACTCACGGGGCTATGTGTGTGCAGATTAAGAGGAACAACAGCAGGAGCTAATAATAGAATGGATCAACTAGCACTTGTTACTAGTGGGGTTAGCGAGGATGCAGTAAACAGCTCTGAGGAAGACATTCTTGGTATAGTGGGAGGAGGGTGGCAGACGCAGAGGGAGGATGAAGCACACAACTATGATGTTGAACCAGTATCCCACAAAAGGGGTCTGACACCATTTGTATTTGTTGCATTTGAGGAGGTAATCACTAATCATGTTTTTATTATTTTTCATTTCATCATCACTACCTTGTTGATTATTGATCTTTATATATAGTAGAGAAGTACCTAGGCTACTAACTAGTATACTTGATTGTTTGCAAACCCACACTTGAGAAGAAGGGCTTCAGTTTTTAGACGGGCTGGTAATTTGATTTAATCAGTTTCTTTAGTTGTTGATGCTGGCTGGTTTTACGAGCTTCCTTCCTTCCTTCCTTCCTTGTGTTATTAATCATATAATTTGTTAACTATTTTGTATTGGAGAGGTAAAAGAGAGCGTAATCATTTGGGAGTCAGTTTTGGGCTGTATAAGTTTTGTTAGGTCTGATTGATATACTAAAAATATTTTTATGTATGTATATATACATATAGGTGGAAACATCAGTGCTGAATCTGCCAGTGGAAAGAATGGACTACTATGTACCTGGGTGATCCTTGGCCGGGAGACAGCCCCTTTTCTAAGCACCTGTGTGACAGAAGAATTGGATTGGCTCTTTCCTGTTGTTGTATTTCATACCCAGAAATAGAGAAATGTATTATACGCCTCTACTGATGAAATCCTCATCCTAGAAAAAAAAAAAATAAAATGGTGGCATTGTTTATACTACTAGCTAGTAAACAAGCGGTCAGAACTGTAAAGCTACTCACACTATTATTGTTGTTAGAGCACTCGCAGTAGAATCTGTAAGTGATAATAAATCTGTATTTTACCGTACTAAATGCTTCAGATTTATAGAAAACAGACATACATTAGTGTCTGTTAAGTAAATCTGTAAATGACAGATTCTATAGCACTCGCGCTATACCTCCCGCAATACTCAATAAATCTCCAGATCATTTACCTGCTCTCTCTTCTACCTCTCTCCTTTCCACCTCTGTCTCCCGCCATATTTTTACTCATTTTCTCATCCCTTTTCTCCATTTGAAGACAAAATGCAGGATCTAGCATAGCCAAATACATTTCAAGAAGTTGAAGAATCGTTTATTTCTGTCAAAAAGGAAAAAGCTTTTCTGTTGAAGATTTCTGCAATTGATCGACCATGCCAGAGTATATCCAAGTGATTTAATGTCATTTCTAGGATTTGATTTGGGTGATTGAACAATTAGAGTTTCAGGTATTTCGATAACTTTATTTTATGTATTTTCAATTTAGGGTTGAGAGAGGATTTCTAGGATTTGATTTGGATGATTGAAAAATTTCTTAGTAATCTTGAAAAGTATATCTTATTAATGCTTTGTTGGATCATTGCTCGTCTCTTGAAGAGCTCTCTGTTAAGCGCCTCCGAGGTGTCAATAATGACATCATTTCAGAACAAATAGGCCCCGGTGTTGCGGCTTCCTCGCTGAAATCCATATGTTTGAAGGAACTTTACAATGGACTGATTTTTGAGCCATTAATTGTCGCTTCTAAAAAATTGACGACTTTAAAGTTGATTCGCTGTTTTGGTGATTGGGATAGGCTTTTGCTAAATGTCTTTGAAAGGAAGGAAAATCATTTGGCTGGGTTACATGTAGAGAGGCTGCAGGTAAGCGATGTTGGGCTTACAGCTCTTTCTAAATGCTATGAGTTGGAGACATTGCATTTAGTGAAGGTTTTGGACTATACAGATACGTGTGTTGTGGGTCGTGACAGAGTCTTGCAAGCTTTTGAAGAAGCTTCACATTGATGGATGGAGGTCGAATAGTATAGGTGATGAGAGTTTGATTGCAATTGCTAGGAATTGTGTGAATCTTTAAGAGTTTGTCCTTATCGGTGTGAATCCAAGTTCCATAAGCATTTCTGTAGTTGCGTTGCATTGTAAGAAATTGGAAAGGTTGGCGCTTTGTGGGAGTGATACGATTACTGATATAGAGATCTCGTATATAGCTGAGAAGTGTGTTGCATTGAGGAAACTTTGTATTAAGGGATGCTATGTCACTGATCAAGGGATCGAATCATTTGCTTGGGGTTGTCCTAATCTGGTGAAGATTAAAGTTAAGAGGTGCATGGAAGTTAGTTGTCAAGTTGCAGATTGGTTGAGGTCTAGGAGGCCATCGTTGAGTGTTACTTTGGATGTAGAGGAGGATGTTGCAATTGGGGCTGTTGAGATAATAAGTGCAAGTGATAATGGTGATCCAGACGATGGAGTCGAGATTCCACCAAATGCAAGTAGTGTTATTCCTGAGCCTGGTACTACAGCTATCCCAAATAGTCCTTTCAGCTATAGTGCAAGTGGTACATCAGACTTGAATTCAAGGTTTTCCATGTTTGGAGTAAGGAGCCTTGTCTACACTTTAGGGAGGTGGTTAATTGGTCACTTTAGCTCCAATGAAAATTGTGATGTTGAACTAGAAATGCAAATCGTTTAACTAGAGAGAGAGTTTCTTGTTGTTTCAGTGGTTGCAGCTTTGTTTTGTGCTCTAATTCAATAATGAATAATCTGCTAAAAAAAAAAAGTTTTTAGTACTTTTCATATGCAAAATGGCACATTTAAGTTGCATACATTAAGCTTATACTATCTTTTGTATTTTCCTATTCATTAGCTTGCCTAATATTTTTATGTTTATGTCATTGATGTGTTGGTCACACAGTACGTAGGAAATGACAATGGATAATGCCGGTGATTGGTCATTTAATGCATTATTAGAGGCTGATATGAATCAATTTGCCGGGCACATGGATCAATCTTCACCACGTATGCCCAATACCCCACATATGGTTGATGATGATGAATTATCACAGAGCATAACGGAAGCACAACTAACCCAAGAGAAAAAGAAAAAAGGCAACTTCACAGTCGATGAGGATTTAGCTTTGATTTCATGTTGGCTCAACACAAGCATGAATCCAAGAAAAGGGACAAACCAAAAATCAAGTTCATTTTGGGCCGAGATTACTAAGAAATTTTTTGACATCACCAAGATTGAGCGAACGAGTCGCTCATTGAATTGTCGTTATACCGATATTCAAAAGGCTGTGAACAGATTCATTGGGGTCGTTGCACAAGTTGAGAATTCTGGAAATTGTTCAGGATACAATGAACTAGATAAGGTACGTGCATATTGACATTAAAGCATAGAATTTTGAAGTTTTGACTACTAGGGTAAATTATTTTCTGCTTTTGCACTTTATATATGGGAGTTCTTGTCTGGATATGTTTGAATGTTAAGATGTTGATTGATCAACCAAGGATGGAGGAATACACTTGTGAGTTTTTTGGTTTCTATACAACATTTTGTTTGTATGTGACTTCTTTTATGAGAAATTATTTGGTTTGAGTGATAATATTTCTTGAAATACAATTTTGATTTTATGCGAGGTGATGTTATGATTTTTTAATACAGATTCAAAAGGCAAAGTCCATGTACCTAAAGTTCCACAAGGAAACATTCAAGTTTGAGCATTGTTGGAATATATTGAGGAACCAACCAAAATGGAAGGAAGCGAAGGGTATTTGGAAGGAAAAAGCAAACCGGGAGGGTAATCGAAAGTAAGGATTCTTCAACAACGCATTCGCCGGTTGACCTAGACGAAGAAGGCAACTTCATTGATCTTGAAAGGCCGCTTGGGACGAAGGTGGCTATAGCAAATGAAAAGCCGAAGAAACGAAAACATCAAGATGACAACCCTCTTGGTAGTCTAATCTCTGACTGGAAGGTGCAAAAACAAAAGATGCATGAAGATAAAATGAAAATAGAACAAGAGAAGATGGCAATGGCAAAGAGGGATGAAGAGCTAAGAATCATGACAATGGATCTGAACAGTTTAGATGATGTCCAGAAAGAATACATCATGATTCTACGAGCTAACATTATGGAAAAGACCAGAAATCAAGTTTGATATTATGAAGCCTTATTCAAGTATATATCTTTGTGGTGAAGTATTAGTGAGCAGGTTGTTTATGGTCTTTTTGGTATCTAAAATTATGTTTCTGATGTGGTGTATAGTTTAGTTTTCCTTTGATTTTTGCTGCACGTGTGGGGTAAAATCTGTTGTTTGTTTATGACTCCTTATGTTTTCTTATTTCTGTTTAGTTAAAACGGCATCTTCTGGTTTGTTGGGGAGGTTACTTGGCTTTTTCTTTGCTTTTTGACATTTGTTGCTGAGGCTTGGCAAGTTATGGTTTTGCTACTATATGAAAGAGCAACCTTGTTTTATTTTTGGTTGTTCAATTTGCATCTTTGTAGTCTTTTCATTGCTTTTAAATGAAGTTGCATCTCCTAGATCATCAAGTTGTAACTATTTTAAATGTAAATAAGAGCATAACAACTTTTTCTTCCATTCCTTGAATATGGAGAAAACTTAATTACATTACAATATAATGAAAATAAGGAGCATTGTATGCAAAGTTAATTAACAATTTAATCAAAATAGTTGAGAAAATTAATAGAGAATCTGTAAATAGAGATTCTGGTGTATTATGTCTCGAATAGAGAACCGTAAGTTGAGATATCGACGATTGACCGCTTTATAGAGATTCTGTAAAACTAGAAAAAGTGGTGTTTGAGTCTGTAAAATAGAGAATCTGTTAAGAGACACTACTGCGAGTGCTCTTACAGTGTTTTGAGCTAAATAGTTTTGTAAATGAGATTGAGAGATCGATCATCTGGAAACACGAGTCATATTCTACTACCTTGACTTGCGATTAAATTGTGTGTTAAAACAATGTTATAATAAAAAGGTATAATGATTAATAATGAAACATTAAGGGATGTGATTACGTCAGCTATGTAGCGTGTGCCATCCCATCCATTGTTGATCGCTGCTTTACTTGGCATGTCAAGTCTAACTGTTACTTGTTATCATTCATTCATTCTTACTCTTATACATCTTAATCGTTTGCCCATAATCTATTCAAGATTTTATATGCGCTTGCTTTGATTCTAACCATAACGTACCCTCCGGTTACATGGCTTGCAAGATCCGACACAGTTTCCAATTCACTGACCAAGCTTATTATCAAATATCATGTGTGATATCTACACTAGTTAGAATGATATCAGATTAACATCAAATGTTTTTTTTTTTTTTCCTTTTCTATTACAAAAATAATACAAAACAAAAGCTTGTCCGGTAAGTAAAGCATTACATATCATTCACTTGGCTTTTTGATTCTTAATAATATTTGCCCACCAGGGTGGGTTTTTTCCTCACTCTCCCTTGTCAAGCCAGCCAGCCATCACAATGATCTTTCTTTCTAAGATGATGGGAGGAAATAAAAAGGGGAATCGTGCTAAACATAAACATAAAAACAGAACGAGAGAGAGAGAGAGAGAGAGAGAGAGAGAGAGAGAGAGAGAGAGAGAGAGAGAGAGAGGTTCAACTTCACAGTAACATAAACCTAAAAATTAGTTTCCAAACAAAGAGGCCAATATTGCCAAAACGCCGATACCGATAATGATATTGAGAAAATAGTTGGTAGGGAGAGGCTTATCTGGGCTTCCCCCTAGTCCCTCATATTCTGCTCTTATCTTCTTCTTCATTTCAGCTGACAGCTCTCTCTGCATACAAAAGTCAAAAAGAGGCATCCAACAACCACTCAGCAATTATTCCCCTGCTTCACATTACACTATTCTGTTTGATAATAGCTTCATCATCTTGGTTACTGTTGTTACTAAGCTAAAGTCCCAAACCCAAATAAGAAGACATGTTTATTCTTAATCCTGCACAAACCATAAGAAAGTATAATGCATCTTTTAGCCTGTTCCCACTCCAATATTTCCAACATCAAATGAAATGCACAAAACTGTTTGATAGCTATTCACAGAAAAAAATTATAAAAAAAATAAAGGTTACAACCTTCCCTGTCGAATACTTGGCTGCTACAAACTTCTCTGGTTGACCCGCTGACGTACTCTCGTCTATTGAAAAACCCTGCAAATATCGTTATTTCTCACTCAATACCGTCACTGTGAAGTCCATTTCTTTCTTTTTTCTAATTTCATGAAAATGATCTGAAGCAAGTACAGATCTGAAGTGCTAAAGGAGCCTTTCAAAGACTTAACTCTGATCCTATCTTGAAATATTGTGTCAGTTTAGTTTATGGACTGTTAGCCACAGAGCTACAGTTTACCAAGTAGGGTCAGTAGACCCTGAATAGATTGGGAAGCAATTTTAAAATACTAAAAAAAAAAAAAAAAAAAAAGAGCATAAACCCGCAGAAATTGTAATCTTAGGTCTTGAGGACTCGAATTTTTTGGCTGTCTACTTACATATGGAAGTACAGCATAAAGTGGGATGGTTTGATCTAACACCAAAAATGACGGACCACTACATGATACTTGTTGTTATTACCAAATATGTGTGCTTCAAAATAAACATATGTTGCTTATCCTTCCAAGGAAAAAGAAAGCATACATAGAGATATCAAGTTGAGGGACCTCACTCGATAAACTTTCTGGCTGTGTGAGTGACCAAGATGTTTGCAAAAGTTAGTGACAAACTATTTTAGTGACAGCCTGTGGGGTAAGTTATAGTTTGCTACTTCGCTGTTTGGTAAGCAAGGGGGTCATAGAGTAAGAATTAAACATCGGAAATACTTGTTGACAAAGAGCACTTACCTCAGGAGGGTCAAATTTAGCTCCAAGGTTGCTAAGTTTAGCATGTGCTTCAGCATAATCCTTGAAAAATGCATCTTGATCTGCAGCATACTTCTCAGCGTATACCTGTAAATATGGAGAAGTGGTATCTGCATAAGAGAAATCCACAAAGAAGTGGAATATTCCCTGAAAGTTTCCCTGCTACTCACGTACCTTAAAAGAAGGATCTTCGAAAAGAACACCATCAGTTGGCAAGACCAACAGATCTTCATCCCTTCTCTCTTTTATATCCTGCAAAGTGAATCTCACCTAAGCCAGTTGTAAATTCCAAAAGGCAGAAAATTCAACAACCCATCCAACAAGGCACCGTAAAATATGAGTTATCAAACTTCAGCCAATGCGCTGTCCAAGATTGTCCTCCTGGTGTTCCTGGGCCATCTTTCTGTCCAGTATAAAGTATTCAAAGTTAAGGATTCAGTGATCGCTGTTTGATAACTCAATATGTATCAGAAGAAAAATAGAGGAGAAGAAAAATAGGATCTCTATTGGAAAAAAAAAAAAACAGGACATATCAAATAGATACCTAAAATCACCAATAATGAATGCCACATGAACCTATCTAAAAGGATGATAAAGCTTCACCATTTTGTTGTCCCTGTTGGTTGTAAAATATCCTATTACAACCAACTTCAACACATCAGATGATTAGCTGAGACACAAAACAAGAACAAGCTGAGAAAGATTCTAGAGGTAGACTGAATGTTTTGGAGGGTGTCAAGACGGTCATACACAGAGCTTAGCTCCAATGTGAAAAATCATAATAAACTCAGTCAGCCAGCCAATCCCTTCGGTAGATCTATGTCGCCGCTAATCCAATACAAAACTATAGTAAGCTTTTCTTTCCATGAAAGAAAGAAATAAAAGACCCATTGCATAAACCTCTTTAACTGTATGGTGATCAGCAAGCAGCCCCTCAGTATGGTTTTAATCTTACTATTTACTCTTTCTCAGTTTAATACTCCGGTGTTCTATTTATGGATGCCCTTAACTTTGTCCAGTGGCTTTTCATTTCCTAGAGTATCTTCACCTACTATGATATCGAACTGCGCCTCCTCAATAAGTTGGAAGTACAAAAGCTGACTATCAAAATGGCAAGGAGTGAGCATAACATGTATAAAATGGGAAAAAGGGCAAGCCAAACGAAAAAAAATAAAAAATCCACAAACCGGTAACTAGAAAAGGTTGACCGAAGTATTTAGTTAACTACCTTTTCAAGATCTTCTGAAGATAAATAAAAAAAATAAAGAAAAGGCCCAACTATAGCAGCTCAGAGAGAATATTGTTAAAATGAAAAGAAAAAAAAAAAACGCATTAATGAAAGCTACCGTGTATTTCGTCTCCGGTTTTCCCCAACCACTACGTTCAGGTCTGGACCTACCCAATGTGTGCGCACCAGAAAGAGCAACTATTTCCTGGATATCAATATTTCAGCATACAGCAATAGATACAATATCTATCATATCAAGATGTAAGTGAGTCACAATTACCTTGTCATCAAGTCCCATTCTATAAAACACATCCCGCAGATGACCAGCAGGAGATTGGGGGCCAGCATCTGCTTAACATGACAAGGTAAGTACTTACAGCTAACCGACTTTAGGTTGAAACAATACAGAACAACCAAAGTTTTTGTTTAAATTTTGGGAGTACATAGCTCCAAAATTCATCACCATTGCAAATACAGAGGTTGTTACGTAGTATTTATCAGCTTAACTCTTGGCATTCATCTTTTGGCTGATGCTTTGCCCTGATTTACAATTTTTCAACAAGAGCTATATTTTTCAACTTAGTTATAGACTGGCCCAGACTGTCTGTATGAAAACATTAATTTTCACTGAAATCATTGTCAACGAATATAATAATTGCAGATGATGCCAAAAAGTGAAAGCATATCTGGACAAGTGAGCAAAACCAGGCCTAGCGTGTTGCTATCATATTGAGTATCCAGTAGTTTTCCACTGATATTTTTGAATAAGACTAATGCCTGTAATTTGTGACTCTGGTTGCTCTTTTATCTCTATTCTACACATGCAACAAAAGTTTCCAGGATGATATGAGTGTCTCTACGTTGGTTTCTAAACTTAACTTTGGATTTTGAGTTTCATTTACTGTGATATGGTTACGCTTTATCTATTGCTGAGGGTGTGCTAGCGTACGTTTCATGGCTTCAGTAAGAGCTTGAAGGCTAAAGGGTTTGCTACAGACTACCAGATTCTTTCATTATGCTCCTGAAACTATCTTCCAAGTTGCACTATGAAGATTCTAGCACTTCAACTATTATAAATAAATGTTGTCAAACAAAAGGATCCTCATAAATAAAATAGCTATCCAACGGCCCAACAACCTAAAATCAGTATTGGAATATTGGATGAAAAAAAAAATCTGTTTAAATCAAATGGTAACGTAGCATTTCTTTACCCAGAAGGAAGGATAAAGCATGTTCAACATCTAAGGTCATTTTACCTGGAAGACGCCCTTCTTCTGGGCATTCTTCTGGTTTAGACACATCTACCCTCCCGTACTTCATAAGGATCTTTGGTCCACCAGCTTCCTATGGTTTCCATAGCAGATTAGCCAAGGTCATGCTCAGTAAAGGACAGGCTAAACAACAAAGAACATAGGATTAACCTCCACAGCGGTAGCGCTAGCTAGTTGGAACAAATCAGCATATGTCACCCCAGAATACTTGTCTTTGATAGGCTGGAGAAGATTAAGTGCATTGACAAGCCCTGTATAACCAACTCATGGTAATCAAAAGACCAAAATTTAAGACAAGTGCAAGTTGGGGGGATCTAAGAGGACACTTCATCACACCAATCCTTCAAGACTATGTACGTTGGACAGTTTGGAGGAAAAGACTAAAGCAGTTGCCACATGTCAGAGTATGATAGGTCCGGTGTAATCAAGACTCCTCCATATAGAATTTTCAGAGCTAGTACCAGCATTAGCTCCATGTTTAAGTTCTATTTCAAATCTTAAACTTCCATTAGCTCCACCTCTCCTTGGCCACTCAGCAATGTTCTTATTATACGTACCAGCATCATGCCAACCCAGACGAACCTGTAAACATAATGGTACCAGAATTTGTGTTTCCGTATATCGAAAATCCCCCATTAAAAGTACAAGTACGTGAAATACTAAAAAGAATGATATTCAAATAAGATCATTACAAATGTATCAGGTCAGCATAGCTAGCTAACATAATTCTATACATTTTTTATCTTCTACTATGTATTAAATATATGAGCTTGAGTACCCACCTGTGTCGGTTTCGGGTACAGGTACCTTTTTGGTTATAGTCCTTCGAGCTTTTCCTGGGAGTATGGCATGGGTTACTTCAGCGCCGTAGCGCCTGGTACTCGAACATTGGCTCGAGGCATTTTCTCTACCCCTTCTTACCCCGAAAAGCAGGGGCACCTTACGTTCTTGAACCGATAACCATCTTTCGGCTAACCTAGCCTCCTCCGTCCCTCGGGACCAACAAAGGGTAGTACAGGAATATTCACCTGTTGTCCATCGACTACGCCTTTCGGCCTGATCTTAGGCCCTGACTCACCCTCCGTGGACGAACCTTGCGGAGGAACCCTTAGGACATTTCGTGCTCATTTCAAAAATGCATTTGAACCAAATAGCCACTTATTCTTAACCCTTGGTTTTGCTTCCGAAAAATTACTCATGACTAATGTTACTGTAAGAAATAAGATTGCTGTATAAATTCAACACCCTAATAGGAGAGTCCTGTTTTATGTCTTTTATGAGCTTAAGTGCAGGAATAAGAAGCTACTTACGTATGAAATTCAGGTTTACAAGGAAAAAGGACCAAAGCAGAAACCTTAAGGTAAATTTCTTTATACACAATTCTTCAAAGAAAAGGAAGCTATGATGCACCGACACTTCAATATGGGCGCCGTGCGCCGTGTCCGACACAAGACACGACACGACACGCTCCGACACGCTCCGACACCGTGTCCGACACGTGTCGGCTGATTAAATTAATATTATTTAAAATTTTAATATCCGACACACCTCCGACACGTTGTCGACACACCTCCGACACGTTGTCGACACACCTCCGACACGGCGCCGACACCTCCCGACACCTCTGAACACAATTTTTTCAATGTTTTTTTGATTAAACCTGAAAATATACAATTTCTATTTTGATTACTCGTATTATTTTTATATGTTTTTTTGTTATAGACAATCGTTTTTACACTTAATTTGTAATATTTTGAAAGTCAAATCATAATTTTCTTTTTACTTTTGACACCGTATAGATAACAAATATCTATTTTAGATATTGATAGAGTTTACGTATTACATATCTTATATATATGTATATATAGATGTATATATGTGTGTATATACATATATATGTGTGTGTATATATATATATATTATATGTAACGTGTCGGGGCCGTGTCGTGTCCTTAAATTTTAGAATTAGCCGTGTCGCCGTGTCCGTGTCGTGTCGTGCGGCGTGTCCGTGTCCGTGTCCGTGCAACATAGAAAGGAAGTAATCACTAGTATATACTCCCTCCGTTCCAAAATAAAAGTCATTCCCAAAATATAAGTCATTGTAAAAGTTTTCAGACAGATTAAATAAAGTGATTGAATGTCATAAGTTTTAAGAAAAAATGACTAAAGTATCCTTTGACGACCATTAATGCAATGGTTACAAAGCAATGTAAGTGGTTGGATTGATAATAAAATAGGGGTAAGAGAGAGAAAAGAGTAATAAACACAGTATATTTTATTGGTGAATTTAAAATGACCGACTTATACCTTGGGACAAACACAGAGTTAAAATGACTTAGACTTATATTTTGGGTTGGGACGGAGGGAGTATTTCAAATTGGTTCAAGAGAGTTTGTTTTAGTTCATTTGATCAGCTGACGAATTCTACATATAAGCAAGTCAAAAGAGCAGGGCGAGGGAAAAATAAAACAAAACAACCATCTTCATTACTAGATGGATTACAATAATTAGAGCGGGGAAATAGAGACACAGTTTGGATTTGGAGAATGAAAATGGAAAACAGGACAGAAAGAAAGGAAAAAAAACTGCAGAATTCGAGTGGCAGCAATTAATCACCTAGATTAGAAAGAGAGATCTTCCGTTTACAGACACAAACAAGTGAACATCTGAAGCAAAAGCCCAGAAGTCTTCCAGTACTAGCATTAACCTATAACGTTTTGTAAGCAAAGTCCACTGTATTTATTATGAGATGAGAAAAGTTCCCTCAAAAAGTGGTCGTAGCAGAAGCCAAAGAATCAAATTCCCTTATTTGCAATGAGAGAAACAGTAGTAAAAGAAAAGAAGCCCAAAATCACTAGTTTAGCTTCTTCGCAATGAGACAAATACTAATGGTAAAAGAAGCCAGATGGAAGGGAATCTAGTGTTGGTTTCCAATCCACGATGCAGTAGAAGAGCAAAATATGCAGCTTGAGCGTGAGGGGAAAAAAAAAAAAAAGAGAGAGAGTGGGAGAAAATCACACAGCTCAAATGAAGTAAGTAATAATGTTAAGAAAAGAAGATAGGGATACCAGAATAGGATGACAAAATGTAGTATTGAGTAGCTGCTTAATATCCTCTTTGGCACTCTTGAGTTGTTGAGGATCGGAGGCGAAGCATTTGGGAGATGCCACAGAGACGTAGCTCAACTTTCCACACGATGAAGCCAAATGCCTCTTCTACAATCCAAAAAAAGAAAAAGAAATAAGAAAGCAAAAAATCAGACACAAAAAGAAGACAAGAGCATGTTTTAGATAACGGAGAGGGACCTGAGGGAGGAAGAGGTGGTGGAGAACGGGGGATGATCGGAGGAAAGAAAGAGAATTGGAGGAGGAGAGGGAAAGTTTAGTGGTGGCGGATGGGTGGATTAAGTAGCTGCTGGAGGCGCTAGTCAAAGATAGGGATGCCATTTTTTTCCTCCAACAATGACGATGACGTGTAATCTGAATCTGGTGTGCCCCTTTTTGTGTGTATATATTTGGGGGATTCTTTGATATAAAAGTACACGCCCCATGGGAACGGAATAATCAACATAATTACTGCTCTTTATAATATACACTTATACAGTAAGTATATATTTAGAACATGGGAAGTTTTACCTAAATATATTATATGAGCTTGAGCAAAACTTTCAGCCAAAACAAATTGCATTTGAACCAAACAGCCACTTATTCTTAACCCTTGGTTTTGCTTCCGAAAAATTACTCTTGACGATACACAAAATATTTTTACATGTCAATGCATATCATATCATCTTAATAGGAAATACTACGGTCCAGTCAGTATAAAAAAACTGGACCATTCAGTTTACCGTTGGATCAATATTAAAATAATAGAGACTCTTAGATTAATATGATACATTATTAGTTATTGTGTACCCTAAAAAAAGATGACCGGTCATCAAATTATATTCAGCGGCTGATTAAAAAGAAAAAAACATGGATTAATCCAACCAGAGAGGTGATGAAGAAACTCAACTTAATCAAGGCAACTTTTCTATGGCTATCAAGGTTGTGTGCTCTTTGGCTGGCTTTCAGTTATCCTTTCTCGCCTTGAAATTGATGGATTTTTACTTGAAAGATATCTTAGACTACTTATCTTAGATCCTCATAAATTTCATCGCTCGAAATGCCTCACGAAGAATCAGAGAAGGGGGGGAAACCTGTAATCATAGTCTTGATAGGATGCTTCATCGGTTCCTTGGAAATTATTTTGAAGGGATTGAAAATAGCCATTGATACAACATGGAATTTTTTCCTCCACAATCAAGCTAGCAAAAAAACCGTACCAAATTGTGTTTAAGACAAAGGTAAAACATGGTTTTTTTTTTATTTTATCGACGCCGGATCATGGAAATTACTTATTAAAAACTAAATTGTATGTGCTCGTCGTAAGACTTTCTTAAATATGTGGCGTTGAGAAAGTAAAAAATCTACAAAGTTCATTGTTTCTCACATATCAGCAATAAGAATTTGTTATTGGTATGAAGAAAGGGGGCGATTTTATTCTGAAGGGTATTAGGTTAAAAACCTTGGCAATTGATCAGTAGTCTTAAGGACTAACTGTTGGATATTCAACACCCGCATACAATTTTCTTTATCTTTTGATCATGTACGTAGTGGGAGATGTCATGAGAAAATCACGTTTTCTATAAGAAATTGATTTAACACCATGGATTTACAAGTTGAACAGATTAAAAGAAATGATTAGATGTGTTAAAGCACACATTAGTCATATTGTATTAAAAAATGATCTAACGGGTATAGTATTCATGTATAATTTCAACCATCTAGATTAAAAACTGGACCATCTGCAACTAGACCGTAGCCGCTCTCCATATTGATAACTAAAACACATTTTATTTAGTCATTATAATAATAGTGGTTCTTAAATTTTAATGAGGCGGGATTAGGGGTTGAGGTGTGATAGTAGGTTGGTGGGTTGGTTCAACTTTTGTATTCTATTTTCAACATTTTTTGATCATTAAAATAGTTTTTTCTCGAACAAGGAAAAAAAAAAAAACAACAAAACAGAGGTTCTTAATGATTGAGATAAGGTTTAGTAATTATCCAATGGTTCTAGATCAAATGTATTGATGATGTGTTATAAAAGAGTACTGTAGTAGAATGATCCGATAGCCAAACACATGTACATCTACAATGATTGTATTGTATGATAAAGTAGCATGAAATCATTTTTCTCAAATCATTAAAATATTTATAGTCAATCTGAATATTCAACCACAATTACTTTCAAATGTAGTGGTTAAATCTTTTAGCTCCATTATTACTTTTAGCCTTTTAGGTGATGCTTGATGCATGTGAATAGGTACTCGTTAGGCATATTTAAAATGACAAAAGGCATTTATTATTATTATTATTATTATTATTATTATTATTATTATTATTATTATAATTAATAGTTTAAATTAACGATTTCAAGCCAAACCCATGATGATAGCGATTAACAACCGACCGAAATACCACTATAGCTCAAATAATGATGTTAGGCCTCGAGGAGTTGGGGAACATTACAAGAATACCCACACGGAGCAGGAATTGGACTTGTGAACCCAGGTTGGTGGCTCCCCATTTTACCATTAGGGCAGCACTATTTACCGTCGCCTGACTATAAAGAGAGAAAGTCAATATCGTTACATGACCGACATATATCCGGGGGGGGGGGGGGGGGGGCTGCCGGGCATGCCTTGCCAAGTGTAATTTTTTATGCAACAATATTCATAAACATGTCTTGATCATGATATGTAGTTAGACATATTACATGATAGAATGAGTAATACATGATCCGGATTGGTAATTAAAAAACTAATCCTTTATTCAAGATAAAATAGAAATAATGATTTACGAGGCTAACATTTTGTATTCTCAAAATAACTGTGTCTTGTCTTTTTTTTTGTGGTCAGAGGGCTCAAGGTTTGGAAATGGTTAGCGAGGGAGATAACACACACCTTTGGTTGGTTTTGAGAATGTGTCATTGACGACAATGTGAACAAATGAGAAACCACCATGCATTGGTCTAGTTAGTTTTGCTGTACCCCAAAATCCCAAAGATATCCAACAGATGATGTGTTACAAACTGTGGTTTGTGCACTGCATAAACCCACACACACACACACACACACACACACAAAAGGTATCATCAGTATAGGTGAAATGCAACTCAAGTATGGAAAATGGGGTTACACTTTCTTTTTTTTTTTTTTTTTTCAGAAGATAAATATAAAACAAATAATGCAGGCAAAGACATCAAAAGGAAAGAAGCATATATATATATATGTCAATAATATAAGTGGTCTACATATGTAGACTCCATGCTAAATGAGTCTCAACTAAGCAATCCATACTTGGAGAAAATATGCTAAAGTTGTTCACATGCACTGCTTAACTCAGAAGAAGCTTTTCAGCACCTCAAATAATCCCCATGCATACATGCCTCTGAGGACCAATTTCACACAATTAATGACATTACCTTTGCATGGCAAATCTTAGCAATGGCCTCAACATGGAAATTCTGTAGTTCATCCAGTGTAAGCATATGCAAATTACCAGTCTCACCCTGGTGTCAGTGGCAAAAAGCAAAATAGCAGATTCAGCAACATGACAGTTTAGGAATCATATATATATCCATATAAGTATGAATATTGCATCAAGAGTACACTTAACTTTCCGCCTAACTATACATTTCCGGATCAACACTACGGCAATAGATTGCCTAGTCCTTAAAATATTTGCACCAACAAACAAGTGTTTTAAAGGTTTGGTAATGCTGCAATAGATCAAAAATCCTAAAGTATTCAGGGTTAGTAGCAAAAATAAAACTATGGCAAGATGCGTACCTTCAACTTGGAAAGTAAATCCTCTAATTCTTTGCACCTCTTCCTTTCACCATGGTATAGAGTATTTAACTCGTCAATGCTGCATACTACTTTTGTAACTTCACACCGATCACCGTCTCTAGCTTTTTCATGCATGTCACTAACTGGTATTGGATTGCCGTTTGCAGTTCTTGTAACCAAAACATCATGTGGGCCTTCAATTGAACCGTCCTTAGATGCACTGGATCTCCGTATTTTTGCGACTAATGCCCACATATTTGCAAGCTCACTTTCAAATGTCTGTTCATATCGTTTCGCTGTTTCTAATTTTTTTCGAAGTTCACCCTCTAATTTGTCTCTCTCTGATAAAGCAGCAACTAAAGAGGCTTCTCTTTTGTACCTGGCACCAAGCTCTTGCTGCAACTCTTCGACAGTCAAACTGTCATCTTGTTGTTGAAACTGAGCATCAGGTAAACCACCGTTACTATTTTTGTGATTGAGACGCGCTGAAAGAGATCTATGAGAATAAGTAACTTTAGAAGAAGCCTCTTTAGTAGCGATGAGGTCAGCAGACAGCATGGCATTTTGGTATGAAAGTTTTGTTATTTCTTCTGCTAAGTTTTGAAGCTCAACTGCCGCCGCTGTAGCCAACTCCTTTGCATAAGAAGCTTCTTCAGATAGCTTTTGGTTCTCAACTTTCAAGCCATCATTCTCTTCACTAATCTGCAACTTCAGTTGTTTCATTGACTCTATCTCAGCAGCCTAAGTCAAATGAGAGCTAAATTAAACTCACAATCAATAACTTCAAACAACAACAAAAAAAAAACATCAGAGTAACAAACAAACGTGGCTACCAATGACCGACCACAATGGAAGCATGGACAATAAAAGTGGTCCCAAGAAAAGCTTACTAGAAATGAACACTGAGAAAATCAAAGGAAACATGAACAATAAAAGTGATCCCAAGAAAGCTTACTAGAATTGAAAGCTGGGAATTCTGAAACGAGTCACTGATGAACTCTTCCGAGTCCCAACAAGTTGGTAGTTCAATGAAGCATAGGAGCCTATCAGAAGATTTCTTTTCAGCAATCTTTTCTTCGTATGGAAGGCAGCTGTTCCTTTCGCCTTTTGCGACCAGATATTCTTCAGAGTGACAACTGCACAGGATATTGTCGTCAACAGGGATCTGTTGACGAGTATAGCTTTTATCTGATGATAAGGAATCAATCTGCTGCCTTAGCAGGAAGATAGTTTCTTGCATCCCAGAATTTTCATTCATCTGTATAATTTGAAAATGACCTTCGTAACTCTTAAACAGGAAAAAAAAAATGGCCATGTAAATTGCAAGGATTCACCTTATCCTGAAGTTGTTCCTGAAGTACCCTGTTGTCTGCTGATTTAATCTATAACAATCATGAAAATTACGCAAGCAAGTTAGCTCATTCACATTTGACTGGGACCTTGAAAAGGTGTTGCTCTGCAAACCAGTTTAACGTACCTCAAGTTCAAAAGTTTTCTCATTCAGCTGTGTTGCAAGCTTTGACAAGGCCTACGTGAAAACATAAAAGCCAGAGAAGTTAGGTTTCAACGAAAAGCACTGTATAGAGAGACAAGCACAGACATTCATACCACACATTTAGTCTGTTGTACAGATCAGGAGAGTTTGACGTATGTTAACGCCTAGATTAAGCGGTAGATTATGCTGCATAATCCAGCCGCCAGCATTTAATAACTTACCGTTACTGGCTAGCTTTGTACACTATTTATACTTCTCAGATTTCCTTGAAAAATAGAAGAGAGGAACCTTTCTCTAAACAGAGGGCTAAACCGGGGTTTGTGGTTGCTGCAAATGTCATGAATACAAACAGACTTTTTGCTTCGAGATGGTGGGGCATCATCAAATCAAAACAAAACTGGAAGATAGCCATCCATTTTTTATAGATCTTACGATCTTCAAAGCCTAATTTGTATAGTTAGTGGGCTTTGCTTGCTTTCTTTGAGGCCTTTTGTTTTTGCGGCCTTGAGTAGTTTGCCCAGAGTTCCCTGAACTCTCTGGCCTTGTAAATCTTTTGAGTGATATATAAAATTTTCTCATTAACAAATTTGTCCAAGAGCTCACCTATCCTTTTCAGAAAGGGTTGCATTTTTTTATAACATGTTACTTTAATTGGAACTATTGAATATTATTGTAGTTTGTTTCTCCCCCCACTTTTTCTTCATGTCCATTTCACATCCGCTTCACTCACAGTATATAGGACAAAAATGTTATGACGGTAGGAGTAACACAAAACCAGCCAAAAGGCATCATATCCAGTGTCGAAACATCTTGTTATGCAAATATGATGCTGTACAATGATAAAGGTTAAAAGTTACCTGAGACAGCTCAAGACTATTTGATGTACGTTGAATAGTCTGCATTGATCCAATCATGCGTTGTTCTAGCATATGCATTTGGGCTTTCTTTTCTCGAATTTCTTCCTTCACTTTCTGCATGCGCTCCTAAACCCAAAAATATCCAAAAGTAGGTGCAAATATTCAGAGATAATTGAAAGAAGAAAAATCATGAAAACGGAACATAGAAAAATTACACATACACAATAATTGTTTCAACGCTGCCACAACAATCATCCAGAACCATTGGCCATATTATTCGATCCTCCCATTAACATAAACAGTTCTGAATGATGTTGTTCTTCAATTTGTTGTGTATCCGTCTTTTGGAAGGATAGTACCTACCTGAAGTTCCGGTTGATCAAAGTTCTCCATTGATTTCTCTCTTAGCCTTTTCAAAGAACTAGTACATAGTGCCACTTCACCAGCCAACATTTTTACTTGCTCATTTAGGAGGTCCGTCTGATCAGTATTGGTGTTTCCAGACTGAAATAACAAAAGCATACCACAGAGTAACCATTTATTTTAAAAGAGAAGTCTGGTTAATCGAAGCATTCAAACTATGCCAAGTCCGGAAGTGTGGATGGGGAGGGAAAAGATAAAGAAGTCATTGCAAAAAAATTAATAAAGAAAACTATACTTGCAATTCACTTTGAACATAGGGGAGAGAGCATTGGTCAAAATACAAACAAAAAAATTATTAAATAAATTCCATGAGCATCTAGGGCTTCTCATCTATATAAACAAGACATGTTAAGTGTATGTGCTCTAGCTTGCAGGGGCGTGCTTGTACAGTGCACAAGTTTTTGAGATATCCCATGCTACTACGATTGAGTTAAATGCATTGGGTTCAAATCATTTGTCAGACTGAGACAACCATCTAATAACTGATACACATGCTTATTTCATTTGGGTAATACTTCCCTAGTCACTCCATTTGCACCGTAGACACACGTGGATGATTCTGGACCACACAGTTTGAATTTGAGTTGAAACCGTGTGGTCGCATCCACGTGTGTTACTCCTCAAATGGACTCACCATAGAAGAACTTCCCTATTTCATGTCTCATGTGTGTACTACTTCCACAAGTGTGAATGGAGAATTCATGTCAATTCTAACATGCAGATTCGTGTCTAGAGAACCCACTCCAACTTCATTATGTGGCATTAAATCTAAGGGATGTTGCACACTATGATCTGTAAGTTCACTGGGGTTTAATTTTCTATATCATGGTTATACAGACTTTGATCTCTAATTTGCTTCGTTAGAGTTGATACATACACAAGAAGGTCGTGGAATGCTGAAGCTGGTGGAAAGGGAGAAACATTTGGGAAAACAAGGAACAAATTACTTAACCAAAATACAAGGAACAAAATGTGTCATGTTGATGAATCTAATCGATAACATAGAGTACCAAGGATTTATGAACTGCAAAGACGATTATTTTAGCAGATCTATTGTGACGTCAATCAAGGGGATTGCATCCAAGATGATGATTAACATATGAAAGCAACATATACGTATGATAAAGGTTTTCGCACCGGAGGTAGCTGTTGGACTCCAAAGGTGGCACTGAACAGATCGCCTGCCTGGGTTCTTTCAGCAACTGAATTAATACTAGAAGTGAGATGACCCATTCCACTGATTGATCTCCTATTGCCATCTTTCACATCACTAAATGCACCACCGAGCTGGGACGACTTTGATGAAGAGGCTGATGAACAACTAGCAGAAATCTCATGATCATTTGTGGATGACAAGCCAACCGAAACCTCTGGCTTCTGCAGGAGTCATGGAGGAAAAGATAGAGAGGCAGAAAGCATTCATTCAATATTACCCACTTCCACTTCCACTTCTAAGCTAATTTAACAACTACCACATCAATCATGAAATATGCTTCCCCGGTCCCGAGTCCCGACCCTAAATATAATTTTTTTTTTTTGCCTTTCTGGTTTTGTCCCATGATATAAGTTCTTTTAGAATACCAATGGAGCCTTTATTACACTTTTCTTCATCTTTTTTTTTTTTTTTTTTTTTTTTTACGAACACTTTTCTTCATCTAATCCTTAATTTATTATCAATTCAACAATTTTTCATTACTTTACAATTATTGTTTTAATGATAGTCAAAGGATATTTTAGACTTTTAATCTTTCTTCCACTATTTAAATTGTGTTAAAACTCTAAAAGGCCTAATAAATTGGGACCGGGGGTATAACATAAATTCACACCAGCAAAAAGGAACGAAGGCAGAAAATGAAGTTTAGCTTTTGATGCACAGTTGCTCAATCTTTATCATGTACAATGGAAAAGGGTAAAGAAAATAGCTTTGAAGGTCTTATTCAACTTATGTTCTCCATTATCTTTATCAGCAACCTATCAAGGAATATCTTGCGACAGACCAATAGACAAAGCTAAAAGCTAAAATCGAACAGCTTACTTTGTGTTTTAACCAGCCTAGCATGCTTTTCTTCCTACTCTCCAACTCATACATATTAGTAAAATCAGCTCTTCCATTAGCAGAAACTCCAGAGTTGTGGCTTCCTGTATCATCATCGTAAACCACATTCTCCTGATTTCTGTCTGGCAAGTAAGCTAGCTGCACCAACAATGATATTAGGGAATATGTAGGGATAAAGTAGCTGCGTACTTCTGATTTATGAACCAAAGGCTGTCTATCTAAAAATTATATCCAGAAAGAAGAAAACAATGTGAACTATGTGGGACATGTACTAGTATCAATGGATGTTTCTGTTACCACATCTTCTCCAAAAGAATGTCTTCTCCTAAGGCTAAGCTTTTCATGAACTGGTTGCACAGCATTTTTTGTTGAAACCAATATAAGTTTACTCAATCTTTGAATCCTTCCTAGCAGAGCTGCTTTGGCTTGTTCTTCCTCCTCCAATCTTGACTGCAATTTAACTTTCCCTGCTTCCAACTGAAAAACGAGTAGTTATCAGACTCGAGAATGATTCATAGATTACCAACTCACCTAAAAGCTTAAGTTGTTAAGGAATTCTACATATTAATCTTTACATATACCCGCACGTGTGAGCTTGCAACACCTGGCCAAAAGTAGACTTGCAGTTGCTAAGTAGCAACAGTAGTCATTGTTTTTGTTGTAGCATAGTACACATGTCCAGTAGTAGTAATATTTTTCTTATAAATAAATGGGCAGGTCATCTATCCTATAAGCTTAAGTTGTTGAAGAGAAATGTAATATCTTTAAAATAACCTTCACCAACTAAAAAGAAAGTAGCACAGATCAACAAGAGAAGATTCAGAAACATTCTAGAGCATGAAATCTTAGCATCTTACTTCTACCACATTGCATTTTCCTCTTGACTTACATCTTTACATACTTTAGTCAGAGTTGTCAGTTTTTAGTTTAATTTGATGCAGCACCTCATCTAGAGAGTGGCAATGCAACATCCACAAGCACATGCAATTCAGACAACGATACAAAGAAGAGCTTCGACCATAGGATAAACAGGATATCAATTAAACACAATTATTTCATTATTTCCAACACAAAAACTTCATTAATTTTCTTTACATAGCATTTCCAGTTAGCAATATTTATTGGCAAAATCTACAGTGTGAAAAATCCGAAGATCATTTAATTTCGTAAAGCTTACATCCATCATGTCCCAATACTTAAATGAGTAATGAAAAATGTGATAATCTTATTTATTCAGTTGCATTAAAGCAAAATCACACACAACTAAAGCTATACAAATTGACATTCTCACTGAACAACCTGGAGCTTCAAATTAACCAGGTCTTCCTGGCTTGGGGCAGTCTTATTCTGATTCTCCATGATGCCACACTTAAGTTGTATAAGCTCTTGCTTCAAACTGGAGATCTCCTTCTGATATTTTTTTATAAGAGACTTCTCATCCATAATCTGCTACCAAAGAAAAATGATAAAACTGCTCTATCCCCAGTTCGACGTATTAGTGTCAGAAAATACAAAACCAGGGTTGTTATTCATCTTTAAGTATTTCCGGTTGTTGTTCATCTTTAAGTATTTTCGATCAAGTACACTGCTGAAATTCAATTGTTGCATAATTAACAAATGGGAAAACATAGACCTTATCTTCACTTGAATGGTTTATTATTATTTGTAAAGAAAGAAGAAAAGCAAGAAGAATAAAGCTTTCAAAGAAAGAATTATATTATTTCTTGATAATGAATTTAGCATAAACAAAGAGTATATAAAGCAGCAGAATCCTAACAGTCTAATACAAAAAGACAGCAGGAACAAGATGTTTATTGCACCTATAAACTAGTGCCAACAGTTATAAACATTAAAGGACAACACTAACCTAACTAATAAAGGGATTAGTCTAATCCAAATATAATAAAAGATAACAAAGAAATAGAAAATACGGATAATAACTTAAATAATTCAACATTATTGCAAGTGGACAACTTTGGGACAGCCATAACAAATGGTACTCTAAGAAAATTGGGGCAAGGGAGGGTGATTGCCTAACCATGCATAATAACAAGATAGTACCAAGTCAAAGAAAAGAAAATTAAAACAGAAACATTAGACCCAGAAAGCGTTCCAATTTGAAAGAGCTAAAAGACAATGATAAAGAATCACAAACAAATCTCGGACCTTATTTGCAGAAGCCTTGATCTCCACATGCTTACTGCGATACGCAAACTTTATTGTGTTGTGTGCTTCTTCAGAATTGCTTGAGGCAGGTGTCACAGTGCAAATAAGCTAGACAAAAACTCCAAAGAAGAAACAAAACTGCTGAAGGAATGGGAAAATACACATTATATTATAACGTAAGAAAACTTACATAATCCAAATGATTTACGGTGACGGATGATACGAGTTGATATAAAAAAAATGTATATTTAAGAGAAAAAAAATTAACAAAGAGCACCACAAAATGCCGATTCATGAAAATGAATACCATACTATCTGAAAGGCTATCATGACTTACAGAAACCCGACCATTTCCGCTGAGAGATGACTGCAATAAACGGGTGAGTTTTGAATCACGATAGGGAATATGACTAGCCTTTCCATCTGTAAGCTTGCTTATTACCTGGACAAGAAACAAGCCTAGACTTTAACTCATGTGCATTAGTAACAAACAGCAAAAGATAACAAATCATAGTGAATCAAACAATCACAAGAAAATCATTCCAATGCATATGTTCCATTAGTCAAAACAACCCCTACATCATATGACTTACTCCTAAACCTCCAGTAAACGAAAGAACCCATACATTAAGAATTGTTTTTTATTTACTACTGTTGACCTATGTTAAAGTAAAAACACGATAAAACATCGAATGAATTGATCCCTTTCACTTTATTGATACTTCATATATAGTACATAAATACTTGGAGAACAAGATATTATAGCCGACTTATACTACTATGGGCCTAACATACACAATTTAATATTGAAACTAACATAACACAATGATACTAATTATTCTAACACTCCCCTCAAGTTGGAGCATGAATATCTAACATGCCCAACTTGGAACGAACAAACTTTAAACGACTCCCATCCAATGCATTGTTGAACACGTCTGCTAGTTGATCTCCTAACCACAAGAAAGGAGTACATATTTCTTCATCCATAACTTTATCTCTTATAAAGTGACAATCCACCTCATGCTTTGTTCTTTCATGAAAAACAAGATTTGACGCAGTGTAAATTGCTGCTTGATTGTCACAATATAGTGGCATTGGACCTTCAATCGGAAATCCAATCTCAGTTGGAAGATATTTAATCCACGTTAACTCACTGCATGCATTAGCCATAGCTTTATACTCAGCTTATGCACTAGATCTTGACACCACTGTCAGCTTTTTACTCTTTCATATGATCAAGTTCCTAATTCCCTTGTAGTAGACTTTTTATCTGACGAAGATCATGTCCAATCAGCATCAGTATACCCTTCAACTTGTAAGTGACCATTTGGCCGAAACATAACTCCAAGCCCCGGGTTTCGTTTTATATATCTCAGAATCCGCATAACAGCATCCCGATGGGGCTTTATTGGACACTCCAAGAAATGACCCACAACCCCCACAAAATATGAAATATTTGGTCGAGTAATGGTCAAATAGTTAAGTTTTCCAACCAACCTTCAATATTGCCTCGGATATTCCAAGATTTCTCCCATGTCTTTACTAACTTTACATTCGGATCCATTGGAGTAACCACTGGTATCCCTCAAGCATACATGTCTCATGCAACAAATCAAGCACATATTTTCTTTAACATAACATAATGCCACTCTTGGATCTAGCCACCTCAACACCAAGAAAATAACAAAGTTGTCCCAGATCCTTGGTGTGAAACTAACTGTCTAGAAACTCCTTAAGTTGACGAATTCCATCTACATTATTTCTTGTTATCACAATATCGTGAACATATACAATGAGAAAAACAAACCTCTCTCAGTTTTCATATGAAAAAACAAGTAATCTGTTTGGCACCTTTTCATACCAAACTCATGTACCATCTCTGAGAACTTCCCAAACCAAGCTAGCGGAAAGTGTTTGAGTCCATACAAAGCTTTCTTAAGCTTACACACTGCATGACAATTCTCCCCCTGAGCAACAAACCCAGGAGATTGCTCCATGTAGACTTATTCATGCAAATCACCATGCAGAAATGCATTCTTTACATCTAGCTAATAAAATGGCCAATTATGAGTAGCAGCAATGACAAATAAAATACAAATAAACGGCATTCTGGCTACTGGTGAAAACGTCTCGTCATAATCAATACCATACGTCCGAGTGTAGCCCTTGGCTACCAACCCGGCTTTAAAATGCTCAACTGACCCATCTGGACGAAATTTGACAGTATACACCCATCAACAACCAACAATTTGTTTACCGGGTGTTGGTGGTACTAACTCACACATACCATTTTCATGAAGAGCATCCATTCCCTCTTCCATGGCCTTCCTCCATCTGACATCGGATAGCGCTTCCTGCAGATTTCTTGGAACATAACACTCGAAAGACTACTCAGAAATGCAAAGTAGCTAGGACTCAAGTTATCATTAGTAATAAAATTGCCAATAGGAAGTTTAGTGACACAAGACCTTTTACTTTTCTGTAATGCTGTGGGCAACACCGCATCTGATGGCTCGTCAGGAAGCTCAGGATCTCTAGAAGAATCTCTATCCGAGTCATGAAGAGTAGCAGGAGTACGAAACCATTTTCAGGTATAAACTTGTGTAATTGGTTGTGGAAGAGCCCGGGTAGGAGCATACACGGAAGTAGTCACAGTCTGGTGAGTATTCGAGAGGACAGGTTCATCGAGTGGCCCTGGATAGGGAACGGGATCGGACATGTTTGGGGTTGGCTCGCTTCTTGCTTCTAAGAATGCTATATCTTTAATAGGCATGGTAAAATAAGGTGTTTTCTCAGTAAATGTGACATCAGCAGAAGTGATATAACGACGTAAGACTGGACTATAGTTCCAGTATCCTTTTGGGGTTCTTGAGCAACCCAAAAGGATGCACTTGGTGGCTCAGGGATCAAATTTATCAAATCCGGGACAAAGATTATGAACATAACTGACCCATCCGAATATTTTGGATGAAAGAGGCAAAGATGTGTCATCTAGAAATAAGACAGAAAAGGGAGACTCATCACTCAACACTTTGGTGGGAATTCTGCTAATCAAGTGACACGAAGTAAGAACAGCATCACTCCAAAAATGCTTTGCACGTTCATGTGAAGCATTAGTGTGCGTGCCACATCAATGAGGTGACGATTCTTACGTTCTGCAATCCCATTTTGTTGTTAGGTATACGAACAAGATGATTGGTAAATGATACCTTGAGTGGTGAGAGACTGAAAATTGACTTTTGTATTCTTTTGCATTGTCAAACCGAAGAATTTTAATATGACACTTGAATTGGGTTTGAACTTCTTGTTGGAATACCTTAAAGCAAGTAACCAATTCAGCACGGGACTTCATCAAATACAACTAAGTTAGACGAGAATAGCCATCCACAAACGTAACAAAATAATAGAATTTATTAGAACTGATATGAAACAGACCTCATACATCAGATTGGACCAATTTGAAGGGGGACTTCCTTCGTTTATGACTACTATTTCTAAAAGTAGACCTGCAATGCTTACTCAATTGACACGTCTCACAAGACACAAATTCTATATGGGAAATTCCATCAACTTGTTTCTTCAGAATGGGAAATGATGGATATCCTAAACGACAATGTCAATCTGATGGGGTTATTCCTACTTGAAGAGCCACCAAACTACCAAAGGTATCATCAAACAGATACAATCCTCCTTCCTTATGACTCGTACCAATCTTCTTCCTCGTCTGGAGATCCTGCAATACACAAGAATAAAGAAGGTAACACAACAATTTAAATCTTTGTGAGTTTATTGACAGATAAAAGGCTAAAAGGAAATTCATGGACATGAAGAGTAGGAGACATCAAAGTGTTTGAGTTCAAACAAACTTTTCCAACACATGTAACCTTGGTTGATGATCCCTTTGCCAGGGTCACGGTTTTAGACTCGGAAAAAAGTCTATAATCGGACAATAATTCACATGAAACCTGTCGTATAGCTCCAGAATCTAGAATCCGCTTCTTTGGTTTGGACGAGTATAAGCATGTAGAGGCACTATGTGATTGAGCCAAATTAGATAATGTTGTGGGCAAACCTTCGGATTTCTATTCAGTTAGCCGTTTGTACTCCTCCTTGGTAATCATAACTTGTCTTCGGCTTCTTGGCTTAGCATGAAAAGACGAATTATTGGGTTTACCGTGAAGGTCCCAACAATTATTAATGGTGTGATTTTGTCTTCCACAATTTTCACACTTTACCCAAGTAATCCGACCACCACAGCCACCTTAAATTTTTCCACCTCAACCACCTCGATTAAGGCAGATTTCTCCTCAAAATTGTCACTCGTTACCTCCTACATGTGACTCCTAGAGTCAATAGATGCATGTTGTAGCCGGGAGAACACCTACTGAAAACTGGGAAGTTGGCTCCCACCAAGGATCTAAGCCCGGATTGGCTCGTACTCATGCTTCAACCCAGACAGAAGCCATATGACATCAATATCAGTTCTCTGCTGCTCCATCACAGCAACATCTTCAATCAATGGCTGATACAAGTTTCGTTCTTCGCATACGCTCATGACTTGAGAATAATAATCCTCCAGGCTTAAGCCTCCTTGTGCCAACTTGAAATATTGCTTGCATACATTATAAATTCGACTCGAATTCTCAGAACCAGAGTACATGTGTTTCGGGAGATTCCACATGTCTCTCGCTGATCGCAGGTACAATAAGGTAGAACCAATATTTGGTTTGATACTGTTTAACACCAACGACATAATATGGGCGTCGTCTTGTTTGCAAGAACAAGCTCGTGGATCTTCTTTTTCCGGTACTAATAAGGTGATGATCCATCCATTTGCCGGTTAAGAAGATCTCTACGGAGCGTGACCACAAGGTATAATTTTTTTTGTTCAGTTTAACTGAACGCATGAGAAAGAGAAATAATTGGTTATGATACCATGTTAAAGTAACAACATGGTAAAACAAACTGGGGTCGAATGAATTGATCCCTAGAAATTTGGTTTGATGTGCCTTTTTTAGGCAGCAGTGATTTAGCTTTTATTGAGAATTAATTTAGAATCATTTACGGTTATTGTTGTGATTCTTTCCTTGTATTTTGTAGTTTATTGACTACCTAGAATAAGCCTAGCATTATTAGCTTCTAGAATAACTGTAATTAGATCCCACCAATTCAGGGATTATATATTTACTCTTTTCGTATACATAAAGACCCTCGGTCCTTTGTAATACAAGAAATTTATTTTCACAATTTGTAAATGCCTTTATACCTTTCTTTATTAATACTTCATATATAGTACATAAATTCTTGGAGAACAAGATACTATAGCCGGCCTAACGAACCTAGCCAACTTATACTACTATGACCGGCCCATACACAATACAATACTGAAACTAACATAACACAATAATAATAATTATTCTAACAACCTATAAATAGAATAATATTAAAAGCGAGCAACAATCATAAGATAGAAGATACAAGAAAAGAAGCAAAAGCTTACAGTGCCCAGAGTGAGTAAACTTTTGTTTATGAATGAACCCTCTTTTCTCCTCAAACCAGAAGTTCCTGTTTTTGAACTTTCAGACCCAGCCAAGTCAATTAAGTGCTACAAGAAAAAGTTGGCAGAGATACCCATTAACTGAAGAAGATACTTAACTAGCATAATACAATTCAGCAAGACAGAAACCTACTAATTGTGATGATGATACATTCTCGGCTTGGTCATCCCCACGTGAACTGCTTTCGATGGTCTGCGAGGTAAGTCAATATACCAAAGTAAAAAAATTCAGAAGTTCTAAGACTGCCCGAATTTCAGATACCCAATCCATTACTTGGAGAAAAAATAATAATACAAAAAAACTTTTGTATTGCATTTCAAATTAGGCGCCATAAATGAAACCTATATCTGATTAACAGAATAAAATAAAAAATGTTGAGCCAATACTATTTTTATTTGGAAAAATAGAAGTATCTTGTTTCATAAAAGGGATCTCTCCCTCTTACTTTTTACTTATAACACTCAACCCTCAATATTTCACATAGAATTCGATGCAACCCAACCATCTCATTTAAACATTCTCAATTTTTACACAGACATCTCACATACAGGCATGACCTAATAGTTCTGTGCCCATGCCTTTCTATTCATAAAGAGCCTTACAAAAAGGAGAATGGAGTGCAAGAAAGAAAATTAGGATATATACAAAACTGGCAAAGCTTTGTATCTTCAAAACGAACAGGCAAATACCACAGTGAATATTGTATGGCTCCGGCTGCTCATCAAATTGAAGTTAGTAGAGCCCACATGCCTATGTTCTGTGTTAAAACCAAGGCATAGAAGTAAACATCTATACAAAATAAGCATTAACTCAATGTAGACTGTAAAAAACAAAAAAAAATATGAACGGTGTTTTTAAATTATGAAAGAAACCCAGATAGAATTAACCGTCAAGAAGGGGATGGCTTTTGAAGAAACATGATCCTGGGAGAATATGTTCTGTTGAATTATTAATATATTATTATTAATGTAATTATTGTTATTATTATTCTGTATTGTATTGGTTAGCCACTTAGCCTAATACTATAATAAAGAGTTAGGTTAGTGCAGGCATTTACTTTTATTCCCTTTGAAGACAGCATTATAGGCGTATTAAATGCTTTGTCTCCCCTGTCTATGTAAAGGCTGTTCAGCTGCCAATCCTGTATATATGCAGCTTGTATATTGCAGCTTCACATATGAATAATAAGTTTATTCTTTCTCTCTTGTTCTTAATCCTATTCAGGTTTTTCTTTTTCCTACATGGTATCTGAGCTGGAAATGTCCACATATCTAACATTTGCATTCTAAAGAATGTTCTATATGTTCCAAAATTGGACTGTAATCTGATCTCAGTTAGTAAGTTGACTAATGACCTAAATTGGGATGTCATTTTCTCTGCTAACAAATGTTTTTTTCAGGATCATTTTTCCCAGAAGATGACTGGCAGTGCTAAGGCTGTTTCTGGGCTATTTACTATTAATAGTGGTGATCCCCAACACATAGCTGCAACATGCAACGATTCTACAAGCAGAAAATTTTGTTGGAATGACATCATGTTGTGGCATTATAGATTAGGGCACCCAAGTTTTGTTTATTTAAAAAGTTTATTTCCTGAATTGTTTGCCAATTGTAACCCTAATATGTTTCAATGTGAAATTTGCCAATTGGCTAAACTTACTAGGAGTGTTTATGCTAAAATTCCTAATCATGAATCTCATCCTTTTGCTTTAATTCATAGTGATGTGCGGGGGCCTCAAGGATTAAAAATATTTCTGGCAGTAGGTGGTTTGTTACCTTTGTGGATGACCACACTAGGACCACCTGACTATTTTTAATGAAGGAAAAATCTGAAACTGGCACCATATTCAGAAATTTCTATAACATGGTCTCCATACAATTCAACAAACTGATTAAAGTGCTAAAAACTGATAATGCCAAAGAGTACTTTGAATCTCATCTTAATGAATTCCTTCTTGAAAAAGACATTGTCCATATTAGCAGTTGTGTGGAAACACCCCAACAAAATGGGATAGCCGAAAGGAAGAATAGACATCTTTTTGAAACTGCTAGGTCTTTGATGTTTTCCATGCATGCCCTAAGTTTCTTTTGGGGTGAAGCTGTGTTCACCGCCAACTACCTCGTTAATAGGTTACCTTCTAGGGTTTTGAAGTTTAAAACCCCTAGGAGTGTTCTTATTGAATCTTGTGGGAATACTTGCCTTTATCCTGATCTACCCCTTAGAATATTTGGATGTACTGTGTTTGTTTATATTCACTCCGGACATAGGAGTAAACTGGATCCTAAGTCTGTCAAGTGTATATTTCTTGGGTACTCTTCACAGCAAAAGGGCTATAAATGTTACTCTCCCTTTGATAAGAAATTATTCCATACTATGGATGTTAAGTTTTTTGAAAACAAACCTTATTATGAAAATTTTGGCACTAATTTCTCCAACAGTTCAGGTACTTGGGATCTGCTGGATTTACCTCCTAGCATATCCATTCCTGATGTATCCAATCTTCAAGTGGACAATACACAGCAAAATCAGACTCAAAGAATATCCACTCCTACTAGACTACCTATTTCAAAGATCTATGCAAGGAAAAGGTTCTGAATTCCTATTGAGGCAAGAGAACAAGTCATTGTTGACACCATTCCTGATGCAGTACCAGGTGACACTGAAACTGGTCATAATTCCGGTAATGAACCTAACCTTATTCCTATACATGATGAAAGGCCTATTGCTGTAAGAAAAGGTATTAGGGAATGCACTAAGCATCCTCTCTATAACTTTGTGTCTTATGATAATTTGTCCTATAACCTCTGTACGTTATGTAAGAATCTTAATGAAGAATGCATTCCTAAAACTGTTCATGAAGCTCCCAAAATACCTGTCTGGAAAACTGCTATTTATGATGAAATAGGAGCCCTAGAAAAGAATCATACATGGGATATTGTAGATCTTCCTAAAGGGAAAAGGCCTGTGAGTTGTAAATGGTTATTTACTGTTAAGTACAGCTCCGATGGGTCTATTAACAGACATAAGGCCAGACTTGTTGCTAGAGGGTTCACCCAAACTTATGGTATTGACTACCAGGAGACTTTTGCACCTGTAGCAAAGCTCAATACCATAAGGGTTCTGTTCTCTCTTGATGCAAATCTTGACTGGCCCTTACATCAACTTGACATAAAAAAGGCATTTCTAAATGGTGATCTCACTGAGGAAATTTACATCAGTGTTCCACCTGGGTTTGAAACCAACAAAGTTTGCAAACTTAAGAAATCTTTGTATGACCTAAAACAGTCACCAAGGGCCTGCTTTGGTAGGTTTGCAAACTCTGTTAAGCAGTATGGTTACACCCAATGTAACTCTGATCATACCATGTTCACTAAGTTTACTGCTGGGAAAACTACTATATTGATAGTGTATGTTGATGATATTATCATAACAGGAGACAATCCCGATGAGGAGAAGAAGTTGAAGGACTATCTTGCAACTGAATTTGAAGTTAAAGACCTTGGACAGCTGAGATACTTCCTTGGAATGGAAGTGGCAAGGACAAGGAGTGGAATTTCAGTCTCACAAAGAAAGTATGTTCTTGACCTCCTTCAGTTTCCTGGCATGCTGGGATGCAAACCAGTCTCATCACCAAATGATCCTCGAGTTAAACTTACAACCATGCCAGAATCACCTTCAATTGATAAAGATACGTACTAAAGACTGGTAGGAAAGTTGATCTACCTTGCCCATACAAGGCCTGACATTAGCTTTGTTGTCAGCCTTGTGAGTCAATTTATGTAACATCCTACCAAGGAACACTGGCAAGCTGTCTACAGGATCCTAATATACCTCAAGTCTAATCCTGGTCAAAGGTTATTTTTCAAGAAGTCCGATTGCAAAGATGTTAATATATATAAAGATTTTGATTGGGCAGGAAATCTCTCTGACAGAAGGTCTATTACAGGGTACTGTTCATATGTTTGGGGAAACTTGACAACTTGGAGAAGCAAGAAACAACCACTGTTTCTAGAAGCAATGCAGAATCAGAACTTAGAGCTCTTGCTCTTGGAATATGTGAAGGAATATGGATCAGAAGAGTTCAACATGACATCAAGCTCCCCACTCCTACACCTATCAGACTTCTAAGTGATAACACATATGCCTTGATGATGGCTGAAAATCCTATTCAACATGATAAAACAAAACATGTGGAGATAGACAGACACTTCATTAAGGAAAGAATTGAATCCAAGGACATTGCTCTACAACATGTTCCTTCTCTCTGTGGCAGACATTTTCACCAAGCCTCTTCCACCTTATCTTTTCAACAATTTGTGCAGCAAGCTTGGTTATACAAACATCTATACAACCAAGCTTGAGGGGGGTGTTGAATTATTAATATTATTATTAATGTAATTATTGTTATTATTATTCCGCATTGTATTGGTTAGCCTAATACTATAATAAAGAGTTAGGTTAGTGCTGGCATTTACTTTTATTCCCTTTGAAGACAGCATTATAGGTGTATTAAATGCTTTGTCTCCCTATGTCTTTGTAAAGGTATACAGCTTGTATATTGCAGCTTCACATATGAATAATAAGTTTATTCTTTCTCTCTTGTTCTTAATCCTATTCGGGTTTTTCTTTTTCCTACATGTTCTCATACCTTCGCCTGTTGCTATCAGTGAAAGAGCATGAGCAGGTGACAATACGACCTCCTCTTTAATTCCTTCAACGTATATTCCCTGACAAGTTTCAAGAACAATCAACTTCGTGTTCACTGAAGAAAAAAAAGTCTGTCAAGACGTTTTGGCACAGTTATGAACCACTGATGCTCATTTGATGAAGTTAAACGTAATAGGAAACAAAGGGCTGTGAATGCAAGAGTAGATCACCACTTATGGAAAATCCCAACATTAAGTGATTCAATAGGAGAGATCCTTGTCCAAGATAAAACACATTCACGAAAAAGAGGAAGAACCAGCAAAAAGAGAACCATCAGAGTTCTTGATGGGAAGAACCATTAAAACTTTGTTTCATGTCTAAGATTACTGGCAAGATGAGAAAATCATAGAAAAACGTCAACAGTCACGAAAGGGTGATTGATGATCAATGTCTTGCCCCACAAAAGATAAAAAGTTGCAACCAAAGAGAAATTGTAAATTGTAATCTTAATTACAAAAATTCTGAAACCTCTCAGACCAAGTGCACTTGACTAAGAAGTTTTTCAAGCCATCAGATGTACACACTAATCTCCAAAATAAACAGTTTCATGCTACAGTGTCAGCTTGAAGAGTATATTTTTTTAAATGAGCGATAAACGCCCAGTTGCGGGATTTAAACCTAGAACCTTGACTCTTTTTGGTTCCAGCACCTCAGCATTTCCACTGCTGGGCCAATGCTTCATTGGCTTGAAGAGTGTTTTCTTCATCTCAGAAATCAATAGCTAGGAAAAGCACACACTGTAGTAGTTAACTATATGCATAATGGCATTCCAATATATATATAGGCATAATGATCATGGTCAGTGATCAGGGCAATACATACCTGGTCATCCTCCCTTATTCGCAAGTTTTGCCCAGTTGGATTAAGCAAGTCATTGATGACCTAGACTTAGAAAGGGCTAAAATTAAAACATATTATAATGAAAACCGTATAATACTAGTAAGTGAAAACAATATGGCCCTGCTTCTTGTTCTTTAATGTGAGAGACTGATTAGCAACAAAACAGCACCTATCAAAAATGAAGTTCAACACTAATATAGCTTTGAATAACAGTAAACTACCAATGCCTGTTGGACCGAGTGACAAGGAATCCAGTGCCTCTTAATTTGCCGCATGGAGGCCCTCCGAGATATGTCAAACCAAAGGGACAAAAGGTATTTACCCTTTAGAAGAAAAAATATCCCCCAGATCACATGCCACGCCAAAGATCCTTTTGACTAGTATTTACAACTTTCATATGGATTGTCATGCATTTGGCATCTTAACTTTAGCTTTGTCATACACGTTCTCCTTTCACCACCAAGATTCTTTGTTTATCAGTGCACGAGTCTTGATTAGCCAAGTTTCTTCTTAGCTCCCTCATATGTTTGTATGAAAAAATTACTTAGCTATTTAAAGGAATTAATATACCTACAGAACTATTGTAATCATTTGCAATAACCTAAGAAAATATTTTCACTACACTTTTTCCTTCTACAGCCATGTTTTTGGCTTTCATTCTAACATCTCTATATAAGGAGCATCACCTACGTAGTTCAAGGTAGGGTCTAAAGAGGTGGGAAAATAAAGTACAAAAATGAAGGCAGTATGATTGAAAAACATCACAAGGGCTGACCTCATTATAAATTTCAAGATAAGAAACACGAAGAAGAAACTCCCGTCCTGGTGTCTGAAATATGAATGAATCAAATTGAACGGAAAAAAATAGAATAGAATAAATAAAATAAAATAAAAATTGAATGTCATGTGAATGTCTTGAATTTATGACAAACTACCACTTACTTCCTGTATGAATCCAAAAACATCATTCACTGCTAACGGAATAATACCTGGTGACTTTTGCTCCCCCTGATCAACAAATTTAAAATATATAAATACATATATCAATAAGAATGCATATAGTTATGAATAAAATACATTTTCTGCAACATCAGCAATTTAGACGAAATATTGTTTTGCTTTAAGGCTTTTGGCACACTTTCACTAAAGAACGGCAAAACTATACCCTATTATTACAGGCACAAGTCTAATGGAGAACAATGATGCTAACGAAAACAATGATATTGACAGCTAGATAATCAAATTTAAAATAAAAACATAAACCTTAAAAGGCCAATATACTGTGAACTCTACAATTAGCCTAGGAACTAATAAAGGCATACAAACCTCTAAATGTCCAAAGCCAACTAATTTAAACCTAACCAGGTATTTGACGACACATGGAAAGTCCACTAAGGAACACACTGCCAAATTTACTGAATGGTTAATAAAGGAACTGACAAAATACTTATTCTGACAATAAGATGATTTTTTTTGGAATAGGAATTTATAAGTGTGATGCAGGCACGAGTGCTGATAGATGTTAAAGGTTTGCATATATCCGTAATTTAGAAAGGAAAAAAATGCATGTTTCACCAGACCTATACAAATAATGCACAGCTGAGTAGTCGATTCAAAAACACCAACATTGACTAACAACAAAAAATGTCCAAGTAGAAAAGCAAAATTCAAGCACAAAAGTAAGTTCAAGTAACACTACAACGAAAGTAAGGTAAAATAATGATGATGATGATGATGATAAGGAAAATGAGAGAGCATGGGAGTTTTTTAACTTGTTTACCTTTTCTAAGTCAAATTTATCTCAAATAAAAGTAGACATTTTACACTTAAACCCAATGAAACAAAGGCTACATAGCACCAAATGAGAAAATCTAAAGCCAAGGTTGAGAGGGTGAGAAGGCTGTTATCATGTTTGGACCTAAAAGAAAAGAAGCGAAAAAAACAGTATAATGCATGATCTCTCACTGGAAGTTGATGAATAAAAAGTTCACCAGCTATTTGAGAGGCAGAAAGAGAGATATGTAAATACCAGTAATTATTGGAACTAGACTGGTGTATATATATCACTCTGTTTTTATAAGATGTAATGTATTAACCGTTAGACATAGTGTACCCAAATTCTAATGATCATACGCTTCAATTCAGGTACAGCCTATTCAATCTTCGACTAATCATGATGCTACTTTTTGTAAAAGGAGCAAAGAAGATAGAATGTAGATTTGTATGACAATGATCTTTATATTGTCGTCACAAAAGTATCCAAGACCATCTGCTGTACGTTGTCAAAGTGTCAATTTATTCAACTCAATGGCACATCTACTAAGCAATTGACTCAAATGGCATTTTCCATCCAGTGGCTTACATGCATTGTATGTGTCTTTCCACTACTGGTTACGCCATAAGCAAATACTGTCCCTGTCAAAAAATATATATATTACAGTGAAAAGGAAGGTCGATATAAATGAGGAAGTATACATCAAGTGTGCAATTTCTTTTCCTTTTTTCCCTTTTTCCCCATTGGGCTAGTGATTTGCCATATCTACTTAATCGGGAGTAAGCTAGCATATGAATGAAGAAAATTCTATGGGTAAGTGGTAACATATGGACAGCTTCTTCTTAACAACCATGCTGTTGAAACAATAATTTCATTGTATTTCATCCTTTTATAAAGATCAAGCTCATAAGTGATTGTCGCGTCCTTTCAGCTATAGCAAAACTAAAAGGTACAGAAAAAACAATATCCCAGTGAACTTGGCAAGAAGAGAGATTCATTTTAGACAAAGCTCTTGGGAGGTCAAATATGTATTATGTACTTCCAAGAGAGAAATTACTTACCGTTTATTCCTTTCATGGTCCCAGCCACAACATGTTGAGCAGCAACATCATAAACTTGACGTGTTGTTGTTGCAGGACCAAACACTCTGTCTGCAATGCAAATTATAAGTAAAAAAGATCAGACAAGTGAAAAGTACGGCAAAACTTGTCAAAACTACCAAATTCTGGTGAAGGAAATGTCTATTATATTCTGAGACAGCATCATAGAAAAGCACAGCAAACAATTCATGACCGGAGTCATAATGGATACAATTAAAATGCTTGACATCCAGAAAAGTAGAGACCACACTGGCTGCCTACTTGTACTGGGATGTAGATGTACACGGGAAGCTAGTAGAGAAGAATATTAATCCACTACCTAATTAAAGTAAGAGCCAACCTTCCTAAATTTCCCTTATCTCTGCGACCTCCAGAGATGAAATTTTTACTAACAACGGCCTTTGCAATGCTTGTCATCTAACAGCAGAAACGGCCCCCACCCCCCCGCCAAAAAAAAAATTTTGCCGGGATAATTATCTAACATCTCTGGTACATGTCCGGGGGAAAAATTTTGTTATAATTCTTAAGCACGTAAAACATGATACAGAGCGCTTGGTGAAATACTGACCAAAGCTATATTCAATGGACGAATGATGCTCGTTTCGAACCGTATGATCTCCGTCAGCATACCAAGCAATTTCATCTCCTTTGTTAATTTCTCTAGTACTGCAAAACGAAAAGGTCAATGATATGAGCACATGAATTACAGCAACACCGTTTTCCTGGAGGAAAAGCCAAAACCAGCCGGCCAAACAACAAGAACAGGAAAAGAGTACTTGAGAGGGCGAAACCGGACTGTCACGGTAACATTTTCCTTAGCATCACTCAGTTCCGGCCGAGGCGTGGAAGGAATGACGATGTTCTGAGACGTCGTTGTGGAGGACGGAGGAAATGAAGTAGTAGACAGTCGAGTGGGCTGAGGAATTGGTGGTGCCGGTGATGGCTTCCGGAACCGAAAAGGCGAAATGGAAGAACGGAGAAGCCTAGACGAAGACGAAGAAGACGACGACGACGACGACGACGACGACATACGGTGGAAAGATGATTTGCCTGAGCCACTGATATGCTCTGCCTTAAAGTACAGCTCCAATAGACGAAGAACGCGTTCTGTGTTGTGTGTTTGATTCTGTCTTTTTTTCTTTGGAGGGAGCGCCTTCAAATTTTGGGTGATGGCGGCAGAGGCTGAAATTGTCGAAAACAGGCCGCTTTGGGCGTCCATTTGGCATCGTTTTATGTTCCATGCAGGGGTGAAGCGGGTAGAACACATGAAAGCAACCCCAATGATAATCCCCCAATTTCACCCCTAAAACCATCGCTTCGTTTCAGTTGTATATTTTTTCAACACTCGTAAAAAAAAAAAATTTACTTCAATAAATAACCTATATAAACCACTTTTTCTTTCATATCTACTATCACATTCAATGAGAGAAAGATTTTATCTTTTACCACATATTTTGCCTCTAAATGTCACTCATAATTTGGAGGCATAGGTAGAGGATTTTCAAAGTCGGAGGATGTTGGGGTATCATTAACCTTGGGTGACCCCAAAATTCTTATTGGGAAGGGATTGAGGCTCCTATGTGGTTGCTGTAATCCTTCCATTTATAACGAATAAGATTACTATTATATACACACACAAAAAAATTGTATTCACTCTCTCTTTTTTTTTTTTAGTATTTCTGTAATTTCTCGATATATTTCAGCTACTCATACAGTTTGCAATCAGTACTCTGTTGAATATATTTCATGTTAAATTAAAGTTACATATAGCCATTCTTTTTTCCCAATAAGTGAAGGTTCATAAAAAAATTGGAAGTTCCCTGAATTGAGCCCATTGAAAGAAATTACTATATCGAAATTTATCTTTTACCGAAACACAACAATGTCATCTATATCCTCTTATCCTTCAAGTTGAATTGATATGATTCGCATTTGAAACGAAATACATCGATGGTCGACTTTCATTGAAAAAGTAATATTAATATCTTATGAAAATATTAGGTGCTTGATGATGTCGAAATCATCACGGTGGCACAGCGGTGTGGATTTAATGGATATCTGGCTGATTTGTAGGTGATAAAATGTAAGTTAGCCGGAGATATGCGGCGGCGATAGGAGGAAAGTGAGAGAGGTGGTGTTTTTGCAGAGCTTTGGCCTTCTTTTATATTAGAATGTCTATATCTTGTTTAGGTTACACAAGTCTTCCTTTTATAGGAAGAGAAAACTTAAGAGCTAAGTAAAAGACAGAAGTCACCAAGCAGCTTAGTCACTGATCTTGCTTAACAGCCAAGTAAACTAATAAATATCTGGAATGCAAGTGGATGAAATATCTCGGCGGCGACCTCCTGGGGGTCGCATAGACCGCCAGCCCCGTTTGTCTTGCCCTTGCCCCCTATTTCCTCTCAAGTCTTGCGCGGCCTTTTATGGGCCTTTTGCCCGTCTGATGCGACTTGTTCGCTAAGGACCGTGCTTTTAAAACAAGCGGCCTCGAAGCAACTTTGGGCCGGTATTTGCGACCTCGTCGTCTGATGCGACTTGTTCGCTAAGAACCGTGCTTTTAAAGCAAGCGGCCTCGAAGCAACTTCAGTCCTGTATTTGCGACCTCGTCGTTTGATGCGACTTGTTCGCTAAGGACAGTGCTTTTAAAGCAAGCGGCCTCGAAGCAACTTTGGGCATGTATTAGCGACCTCATCGTGGGCAAGGTTGTCTGTTTGTCCAAGGATTATTGGGGTAGTTTAACAGTCAGATCGTGGCTGACGTTGGTTCCCTCGATAACCGCCATTACGTGGGTATTGACGCATCTGGTAACCGCCCCAGTAGGAACGTGGGCATTGATTAACCTCCATCATGATTGCGGTTTTCGAATTTCAGAATTCGAATCGACCGTGCAAATCTCAACCGTTGGATGGATTGATTCCAAGCCACACGATCGAACTTCCGTTGCCTATATAAGGCTTGCACCCTTCATACCTCCTCATTTTTCACTCTTTTATTTCCCTCAACTTTTTCCTCTAAATTTTCTTTCTTTTTCTGGGAGTGCAAGGATTTTCCGGCGAAGGTTCTTAGGGAGGATTCGGTGGTGGTTGAGGCAAGTTGGAGGTTTCCGGTGAGGATTTAGAAATTCTGGTGTAGAGTTTGAGGATTCCGACGTGTTCGTCCGGTTTCCGGTCGTAATTCTTCACAGAAACAGGTAAATCCTTCTTCCCTTAGCCTCTTTCTTTGTTTCTCCTTCCATATTTCAATCTGTTTTGGTGAATTTGATCCGTTTGTGGCAATGTACTCTTGTCTAAGATGTTTTGGGGGTGGAAGTGAGCCTCTTAAGTTTGCGTTTGTGTTCTATGCGTGTTTTTTCTGGGAGAGGAAAAGGGGGGAGATTGGCGGTTTAGCCCAGAAACTTTATCTTTTTCGCCATGTTTGCTCTTTTGAATTTGCATTTCCCTTTTCTTGTAATTTGCTTTCCATTTCTCCTGTAAAAACGGAGGGAAAGGCGTCGAGATGGGTGCGATCGCCTTCCTGGCTTAATTCACATTATCCCAGGTCTAAAAGCTCCACATTTTCCTCTTGTTTTTGCAGGATGTCCAACGGAGAGTATTCTTTGGGAGGCGACTCCGACAATGATCAGGAGGCCTATGATTACGCACAGGATATAGAGGATGATGACCCCTCTAGCCCCGATGTGTCCGCCGGGGACGACCTGCTAGACGAGATAACCACAGAGGGGGCCTCTGCCCATGTAGGCGATGATCCCTTTGACTTGGACGTTGTGTTCCCAGACCCCACCCCGCGATGTAAGAATAGTCGCAAAGAAATGGCCCGAGCACGGGGGGCAAGTACTAGCGAGGTCGGTGAAAGAGAGATGTCTGATGCTGAAGATCAGGCCGCTGAACCCAGCCCTAGCGGCGGCGCTGAGCACGACCAGGCGTATATTGAGGACGCCTCTCTTCATGAGCTTATGGGGTCGAGCGAGGATGAGAATGCCCCATTGCCTCGCAAAACTGTTTGGGAACTCCCCAAGAAACCAAAAAGGAAAAGGGATCCCAAAGTGATGATTGTTGGCGAGGCGGCGTCGAAAGCGAAGAAACCAACACCCAATAATCCGGAAGCATTAAGGGGGTTTACTCTTCTGACCGCATATAAGAAGGCGCTGGAGGAGGAGTGGGTGAGTCTTCGCGACAGTGATGATCTTAACAAAATTCTTCGCCGCCGATTTAAAATTGATACAAGTGTGTATAGGTTTTCTTTGCTCGACTACTCGAAGGAGGAGGATAAGTTTAAACCCGGAGATCGCGAGGATTACGTTTGTGCTCGCCGTCCGGATGATACACTGATTTTACATTTCGATCACTTCTTTGCGGGGCTCAGGCCTCCATTCGACCCGTTTTTTGTTAAGATTTGTGAGCTGATGGGAGCTCTGCCTTCTGATTTTGCTATTGGGGCCGTCATTCAGATTATGGCCTTTATTGTGATGTGTCGGATAATGAAGATAGAACCCACCCTTACTTTACTGGGACAGTTCCATTTGTTCTGTGCAACGGGCCTTCCAGGGCAAATATCATTGAGGACCAAGACGCCCCGCCTGCTGTTTTTGTTGCCCAATAAAATCCATAGATGGCAAGAGCGGATTCTTAAGGTGGAATCCAAGGTCGGCTGGCCGTTCCCTAAGGCTGCACAGCGCAAAAGAAAGTCCACCCTTTCTATTGGCGATCCCCTGGTTCCTGAACGTCGCTTCGTCAAAGGGCTCATGGCGCTTATACAATCTGACGGGGTTGAACCCTCTCTGAGAAACGTAGCTTGGATCGGCCTTCTTGATTTGGCTCTTCCCCTGGCGCACATGGCCGGTATAGCGGGCCCAGGTAAAGGGGAAGCTTTAGTCGTCATGGCCCCGGAAGAGTGCGACCCTGACTGGATAGGAGATTGTCACTTAGGCAAATGTTTTACCTCTGAGTGCCCTGTATGCGGAGGCGACCCTAGTAGAAGACCTCCTTGTAACTTGCTTTTTATTTGCTCATTTCATAAGTTGTCGTTTTACTCTTTCTTTTGGATCCGTTTTTAACGAACTCTTTTACAGGTATGGACGCTACCGAACGCATAGCTCAAAGACAGAGGCTCGCTGTGAGTAGGCTAAAACCCGGCAGGCGACCCTAAAACAGGTTCTGGGGAAGATACCCCGCACTGTGGATGCCTCTATTGTTGATGAGACATATGACCCTACCCAGCCAGCGGCGGCGCCAGTAGATATGAGCTCAAGTAAGGCCGGTGGGGCCCAAAAAAGATCGCAGGCTGATGAACCCGCTAAAGAGCCTCATGGCCAAAAGCGATCCAGAGCCGAGAAGACCAAAACTGCAGGCGAGCTGGCAAGGGCTCTGATCGCTCGGACAAGCGAGCTACTGACAAAGGCTCTGAGCGGCCAAAGGTTATTGTTGAAGAGGCCTCTGAGGGGATGCAGCCGCTGCCGACAGGGACATTGCCTCGCGGTTATAAGAGGAAAGAGGCCGTGTGGTTGGATGCCAATTTCACCCAAGGCCTTGATATGACTAAGGCGAGCCAGATCAGGGAGACCATTGCTGATGTCATTCCTTTGGGTCGCCTTGCATGGGACTCGCCGCCCAGGGTTCAAATGGAGATTGGAAGGGGTATCACTGCTCGCATCGTGGTTCAAGATGACGCCCCCGCCGGCGATGAAGCCGCCGAACTCAAAGATCTCTCAGGTCAATTTGGAATTGCTGCCTCAATGGTGAGTTTTTATTTGTCTTGTATTTTTTTCATTTTTCTTTCAAACTTTACTTTTCTGCGGGCTTATTTTTCTGCCCTTTTTCAGCTTGGGACTCACATAAATAAGGCCATTGCGGCCGCTGAGAAGCGCAAGACGGAACTTAAGAAGGTGACGGAGGCTCTTGGGGCCTCGGAAAAGGCCAGGGTCACCTTTGAAAATAAGAGCTCGGAGTCTTTGGGCGAGGTTGAGCGGATGAGGAAAGCCATGGCGGAGAGCGCCAAGCTGGATGTGGAGCTGAAGAAGAAAGTGTCGGCTCTGAAGGAGGAAGCCCGTAAATCTGCTGAGGGGTTGTCAGCCGCACATGAGGAGATTGCGAGTCTAAAAGAACAGCTCGCTGCTGCAAATAAGGCCACTGAGGAGGCTGGTCCGGCGGCTGTGAATGCCTTTAAGCGCTCTGAAGAATTTTGTGATTATCAGGAGGCGAGCTTCGACCAAGGTTTCAACCACCTCGCTCGCTGTCTTTGGGCTTATCATGGTAGAGAGAGCATTACCTTTGAGGAAATACTCTGGTGGGTTAACATGTCCCAGCGAACTCCCGACCTGTTGGCCATTCATCCGGATATTCCTTATGCGGCGGACCACATCGTCGTCATTCAAACTAATCAGATGGAGCGTGGCGGCCCAGTGTGGGATCCTCCTCCAGTTAATCCTGTCAATTTTGCTATTTTGAAGAATCCTCCTGCTGCTGCGAACGATCAACCTGGCGACGAGTATTGTCTCGGATTTTATGCAATGAAAAACAAACAAGTAATAAAATAATCCGGTTTACCCCAAGTGCAGGGATCGTAGTATAGTAGTTACAACCGGAGTCGAATCACAGGGAATCGAGGTTGGTCTAGTTCTTAATTTCTCTAAAGTTGTCACGAAAAATAAAACAAAACAGAACTAAATAAAAACGAAAACAATAAACTGGACAGAGGATCTAGAATCCAAAGCCAGGAAAGATAGTTACGAGCCAAACTAATGAAAATAACTCTATTCTAAAAAGATAATAAAATTACTAAGATGATAACAAATAAATTGAAAACGAACAAGCAATGATACACCGATCTCACAACCCTCAACTTCCTCTCTAGATTGTTTAGTGAAGATTTAATGAAGATTGTGGTTCACCTATCAAAAGTATGAATTTCTAATCTCTTAGATAATTCGCCTATTAATCTCTCATCTCTCGATCTTAAAGATTAATGCTTTCATAACCAAGGTGTAAGATTTCTCAATCTAGCAACCTAGAAATTAACCTAACAACTCTCGTTATTTTTAGGTTAAAAATCTAATCTTTATTACGGTGATCTAAGTCTAACAACGATTCTCATCAAACGTTAAACATCAAATCGCAACCATCTCTCGATTTAAATTGCATAACAATATGAACATAATAAAGAAACAAACTTAATTTAAAACTCACAAAACAATCCCAAAGAAGAAATCAAGATGTTGCAGAGATGGCTTCACAAAGCTCGTTCAAATCGCCTAGCCTCTACTCATCGTTGGTATATAAATAAAAAGTCGACAAAACTATGTTTATGGTAGCAAGAGGAAGCAGCGAAGTCGCCCCCAAGGGGCCTGGGGCGGCCAGGGATGGAATTGTGTCTTTTAGGGTTTAGAAAACGCGACTATAAATAGGTTTTTAATGTCGGTTTAGTTGAGGCGGCGGACCGGACGCCCGTTTAGAATGGTGAACGCCCGTCCAGGGTGTATAAAATCTTCGAGTCGGCCCGAGTCATATCATACGCCCGTCCTATGCATTTCTGAACGCTCGTCCACCGAAATCCATCAATACTCTGAATCAGGTGGCTCCTCTGGACGCTCGTCCATCCCTTCAAACGCCCGTCCATCTCCATTTCAAGTTTGACTTGCATCTTCTTCCTTCCGTTTAGATCTCCTTTTATGACATGTTTGCGTACCTACAAAACCATAAAAACACGCAAAGTGTAAAACCATAGATAATTACCAATAAAATCACGAAATTAGCTCAACTTTGCATTTAAATCATTTTCATACGCATTCTTTCAATAAATCATTTAAACACTTAATTTTCTATAAAAAGTAATAAAACACAAAGGAAATTGCTACGAAATAAAGTCGTATAAACTGTAAAAATCACCGTTAACAACTCCCCCACACTTAGCTTTTGCTCGTCCCGAGCAAAACAAAAGAAAACACATACTTACTCAAGCATTGAACCACATAAAATCCCATATTTCAAATCACAACTGGTCGACTAGCATCAAAAACATACATCCAATGTAATAAACAACTACTCGAATGTGTAGTGTGTGCAAAGCCTTCTTCAATTTCCACCGATTCCACACTTGACAATTAAATTCAAGCTAACCAACAAATACCCATTTAAGACAGATAATGAATTATCCTGACTATACATACGCCCTACAAAACTACTCACGTCATGACTAGAGTAATACATGTGTTTTCGAAATCTTTTCAGTTGTACCCATGGGATATTCCCTACAACATATACCTTGGCCTATACTGGGGATAAGGTAGGCGATAACTAAGTCTTTCACTTATTCATACCAAATTCCTTATGTAAGTTGATTTAATTTATCTTTCACATATAAACGCACATCAAAATGAGCTATATAGGACATTCGGGATATACCCTACCTTACTCAAATCATAAGGCAGCTTTTTCTGACTATCGTGAGCTTTTGGTCATCATAGTGGTATAGGACATTCGAGATGCGCCCTACCTCACTCCAATCATCGACCAGCTTCCGACACACCCAATTAATTCATTTTTTTTAAAACAACTTTTCCGAAGCACAGTAGTTACGTTTCACTTATCACATTCAGGCCTCGGTATATTCACGATACTTCCTACTTCAATTCCAACTACGCACATATTACAATTTCCATGACATTAGCACTAAGCGAACGGTCTGATAACTAGAATCAAACATTATCGGTTTAAATGGGTACAGTTTCCTAAGTTCAGCTCGTCATCGAAGAGGCTTACGTGAAAAGAATTCGAGTAAAGGCTTATTTATCAAAGGTCTATGCTAAAATACTAGTCAACTGATCACAAGTAAGCAAGCCAGAATAAACTCATGCTCGGGACGGATGTTTTTAAAAATTTGAATTTTTTTTGAATTTTTGAAGAATGGTGGTAAGCATAATAAGCATAATAAATTAAGCACATTTTGTAGATACAAACAACCAATCCCTTACTACCCCCCCACACTTAAATAACAACATGTCCTCATGTTGTGCAGAATAAGAAAAACTTAGCTGATTGTAGTTCGAATTTGGCAATTCTGGAAGTGGTCGCGAGTCAGATCCAGAAACGCTTGAAGAAATCAGTAGACTGTGGACCATCCACCGGAAAACTGACATCGTTTAAAAGCTCACAATTGCTATCGAAAATATCATGCACACTTGAAAAACAAAACAAAACGTACCTCGGGGATAGGGGCACAAAAGATGATAGACAAGGCAATATCATGGAACAAAGTATAAGCAATGCAAAAAAAAAAAAAAAATTGATAATAACCGAATCTATGTGAAAAGTAGTGCACAAATGTAACATCAGCAGGAGGAAGGAAACACATTGATTTTTTAAATTACGAAAATGCAAGTTACCTAACCACAGAAACCGACACCAAAACCCAAGACAAAACAAACAAAACTACTACAACGAGAAGAAAACTATCTTTCATTATTTATTCGACACAAACAAAACTATAATAAAATAATAATAGCAAAAACTTTTCTTAATAATATTGTGGTTGCCTCCAACAAGCGCCTCTCTTTAGTGTCTTTGGCTAGACACACTTAGCTCACTATCCATTATCAAAACGATACGTCCTTCTCGTCAAGTAGTTGGCAAAATGGCTTATAACGTTCGTGCTCGGGGTGTTGGCTAATCGAAAAGGATAAATAAAGGATATTTAAAGAAGAAAGAAACAAGTTGTACATACTCATACTTTCATCTCAAAAACACTTTTGATTAATAACAACCCCGATATTTATTACGAAAACATAAACTTTCTTTTTCTTTTCGTTTTTTCTCGTTTTTTCTTTTCTTTTCTTTCTTTCTTCCTTTTTTTTTTTTTTTTTCATGGATATTAACATATCCGAACTCATTGCCAAAATCGACTTATATTTTCAAGTGTCATGAGGTGAGATTGAATACATCAATACATATCTAACTTTTCCAATCTCAAAGATATACCATTCTTCGAATATCGATACTTAGCTCTTTTATGTCATCATCTCCTTTCATAAGCACGTACAAACTCGAGGGATTTCAAGGAAATGTAGACCAAAATAGGCTAAGGGTCGGTTATTTCTAGTTAATCATAATGGCTATTTCGAGTGAGGTCTTGATCACTCTAACAAAGTTTGAGTGGGGTCAAAAATTGGAAATTTTTATTCAGTAGGCTATTTGGCTATAGTTTATCAAAGTTATGCCAAAAATCTCATCATCCCTAATCCGATTCCATATTCATATTCGTCTTGACGAAGAAAACTTTTCTAAAAATTAACTATAAATGCAAGTATACTTGTCTAATTCCATAAATAAAATATTTGATAACAATTATCTAATTATAAATACTCAAAAATAATATTAAAACCAAAGATAGACAAATATTATATTATCATAATGCTTCGTGTTACTCACATTATTAAAAACTTATTCTTTCAAATACACTACATCAAGTGTGTCAATTATATTTTATCACATTTGAAATACCTAAAAATAATTAAAAACTAAGTGTTTCTCAAACATTTTAGTCTTCTATCCCCCAGTATTCTCAATAGCAACCTAAGTCTAAGAAATGACGTATTTGAACTTTTTCTTTAATTTCCATCGGGATTTTCGGATAACCACCTAATCTTTCCCTTTTAATGATATTCAAACATTCATCTTGAAACTTAGTTGTGCTTTACTACTAACAGGAAAAATAAAAAACATCCAGTTCTTTAACGTCTGTCCGGTAAAAGACTAAATTATGATTTTCATATTTTTACGGGCCGCCCCAATAGCGCTTTTGGTTAACGTCGTTTGCTCGACAAAATTAAATGCCTAAAACGAAAATATAAAATACTAAACATAATAGGATACTTCTATCATTTACTCACCAAAGCACGTAACAATTAAGCACATGAATCAACGAGAAATAAATGCTTAAGGAGTAAATAGGAAGGATAGTACCCGTGATAGTTCTAAATTTATAGTTTATAGCTAGACTTTATCTTGCTTCAACTTTTAATGCACTGGTGGTGGGTCATCCTCACGCACCGCATCCTTCTTCAATACCGGTCTCCAACATAGTAGCGAGACAAATTCCGTCGAATCCAACGATTCTTGACCTTTTCCTCCTCGATTTTTGAGCTTTCGTTTTGTGAGCTTCCACATTATTGCCGGAGTCATCTTCTTCAATTACCTGCGTGTTAGTACGATCCACAAAAAGAGAACACAAAGTGGTCTACACAAGAATAAGATTCTAGTGGATATTTCAATAGATTGTAAATGTTAAAGACAACGCGCTCATCATTCACTCCCAAACTAAGCTCTCCCTTACGAACATTGATCACGGCTCCCACCGTTGCTAAAAATGGTCTACCGAGGATAAGGGGTGCACTCCCTACCTCCATATCCATAACAACAAAATCGACGGGGAAGTAGAATTTATCTACCTTAACCAACACGTCTTCGATGACTCCTTTAGGATGTTTAATAGATCTATATGCCAGTTGAAGAGTCATCTCTGTACGCTTAAGCTTACATATGCCAAGTTTCATGAAATCATTGTAGGACATGAGGTTTATGCTTGAACCGAGATCACATATTGAATTCTCAAACAAAAGCCCCCCAATATCACATGGGATAGTAAAACTACCCGGATCTTTAAGTTTAGGAGGAAGCTTATGTTGAAGCACTGCGGAACACTCCTCACTTAGACACACCATTTTATATTCTTCCAACTTTTTCTTTTGGGATAGTATGTCTTTAAGAAACTTACCATATTCCGGCATATTGATTAGAGCTTCAATGAAAGGGATATTAATAGTTAAGTGCCGAAAAGTGTCAAGAAAACGTGCATACTTCTTATCCAACTTCATCTTTTTCGGAGAATAGGAAAGTAATTCAAGATCAATTAAAGCAAAGTGTTAGAATGTATACTTCCTTACCCTTGTCGTTAGATGAATATGGTAAAGCTTCCTCGAATGATTGTGCCTTTTGAGGACACGTGGGTCATCATTCGTACCTTTTTCTTCAAAATATGCATTGGATGTGGTCTTTGCCCTTTCGGGTTGAACCGAGGTGAATTTGGGGTGAGTGGATAAGGTTCGCTTTGAATTGGCCCTTTCAAACTTGATTCCATTCTATCGCTCATTGAACAAGGTTCTTAAGTCATTCGATCTTGAATTTTTCAATATTCTATGAACCTTGACCCATTCCTCATTCTCCCTTTCGGAGTTCAATTTGTCTTAGGAAATCTTCAATAATGTCCTCTTCCTCTTTAGTGAATTCCGGTTTATTTTCCATATCCTTTTCAAATTTACCATCTAAATCATTCTCTACTTCATTATATCCGAAGTTTTCTAATCCATTACTTCCACGAGATACTTCCACTTCTAGTAATAACGACTTTTACCTTTTTCGGGTTCCTTTCGGTATTACTTGATAATCCTCCCCGGAGGTCTACCGTGTTTTTACGTTCTACCTCTCTACTCAAGTGATATTCCAAATTCCGTAATGAAGCTTCTACAATTCTCATTCTCGGTATCATGTCCACTTATAGATGTTTTCAACGTACTCATATCCTTAGTACCGTACACCTATAGAAGTCATCATGGTTTCTATATTCGAGCTTGAGAAGATATCACACCCAACATATTTTCCATTAATTTCTTCCATTTATTAACTCCTTGAGTTGAGTTGAACTTTGGGTGATCGGTATGCTTTGAGTGGTATATTGTGGATATGGTCTAGGTAATGACCTTGTAGATTCTGATTCGAGGTATCTCCTTGATAAACTTGATATGGATTCTTATACTGGATTGGATACGGTGGTTGTCCTTGCTTACTAGGGATTTCATACCAACGAAAAATAAGGTGATCTCTTCTAATAGCATTAAACGAGTTTGAATACGCGTTGTTCAAATTCCTATGCTGTAAAAAATTCACCTTTTCCCTTGAATATCCTTTTGGTTCTTCCATCCCTAATGACACATTATCATGATTTGAGTAGTAATTCGGTATGATATTTTCTGAGTTTACATTTTTACTGGCTAAAAAGCCGTCAAATTTCCTACTCAAATTCTCCAAGTGTGCTAGAACTTCTGTATTCGGTGTACATTCCTCCTGCAAAAGCTACTTTTCTTGTGCTAGAGCCGGTTTCCCACATTCTGTTATTTTTGGAAATCTTTTCTATAGCATCGTAAACTATTTGGGCTTCACTCATCATTAACGAACCACCACATGCATGATCTACATCTGCACGTGAGTCTTTCCTTAATTTACGACGAGTAAAAGTTGGATTTGCATTTCTAAGGAATAACCATGATCGGGACAAGCTCGTAATAACTTTTTAAATCTTTCCCAAGCATTCCCGAGTGTTTCTTCAGATCCTTGTTTAAAATTAGCAATTTCGACTATTAATTCCAATTTTTTTCCATGAGTAAAATATTGCTTTAAGAACTCGGTTTGAATCTCCTCCCAACTTGTCAATGAATGATGTGGAAGTGACAGAAACCAATCTCGTGCTCTTCCTTTTAAAGAAAAAGGAAACATAGACATCCTCGTTAGTTCTCGATGAGCACCTTGACTTTTGGCTGTATTACACAATTCTTCGAAAAGATAGAGGTGATGATGTGGATCCTCATCATCTTCTCCTAGAAATTGGGCTCTTGTGTCAATTAAACCAAAAAGATGAGATTTTATTTCGAAATTATTTGCTCCTTTATTGGGTAAACGAATTGGATTATTAATCTGGTACCTTCTTACGGTCTGATCACAGATCAGTCTCGGGTTTGGTGGGTGATTATTACGATTATTCTGATTCCGATTCTGATTATTTCCATTCCCTCGGGCATGATCAAGCCCTCGTTCCGGTGTTTCATCACTGAATTCGGCCATTTCCGTATTTCGATTCGAAGATGATCTGGTCATCAGTTAACGAACACAGAAAATAACTCGAAAAAGATAGTAGTAACAAAAAATTGATAACTTACCTATAAGGTAAGTATCAACGAAAAAAGAAAATAGAATTGAGATAAAGAAGAGAGTTGACTTATTCTCGAGAATTTTGAGCTAATACAAGTAGTAACCATTCGAACACAATGAATTAGCGTTGTTTTCCCGGCAACGGCGCCAAAAACGACATGCACGAAACGGGGCCGTACAATCCTTAACCGACTGAAAGTGTATCGGGTCAAATTGCGCGCGTAGTATGGTGAGTCGTGTGTCGTATCCTCGGGGAAAATCTTGGTAATTCAAAGTGTGGTTAAACACCAAGAAGCTATTATTAACTCGATCTAAGTCGCAGCTTTTATCATATTCCCAAAGTTAGATCGTTAGATTAGTTAGTAATGTTAGAGTTAGATGTTAGATTGTTAGATGTTAGTAAAACAAGTAAATAAATAAATATTAATATAACACATATATATAATTAATATATATAAATACATAGATATATATATATATAAATACATAGACATAAATATATATATATATATAGATATAGATATATAAATAATTATATAAATATAGATATACTAATATATAATATATAGAAACTAGCCAAGAATATGTTACTGAATTACGATCTCTTTTTAGTAGAAATAAATGAGACAGATCTTCCTTTATTCAAGGTCCAATCAATTATATACGAAACGGTATACTCCTAAGCTAGGCAATTTCTCCTCACACGAGCGTATGAAATTGTCATATGTCTTGTCCTCTGTCCAATGTCATCCTCAAGCATGGGTCACTCCCGTTTTGTCATTCGGCCAATTTTAAGGTATGTCAATTAAACAAGTGATTTCAACGTAATAATATCTCGAGTATAAATTTCAATAAGAGTTTGTTTCTCCCGAAACAAATCTACCCCCGGTTTAGGAAATCGGATTCCGTTGTCACGTTTTCACTCGGCCAATTTTACCCTCCGGTCTTTCTATTAATGAGTTCATAACCTAACTACGAGGTGTCAATTCATAATTAGATTATGAATTCTTTCAAATCAATTAGCTACTTCAATTCAAACATAGAAAGAGATTCATTATAACCGATTTTAATCATTATTACCGAGTCGATCATTCATTTTACCAAAAGATTAACTAATTCGATTCATATCTTGGCTAGATATATTTTTAATTTAACATAGTTATAACTAATATATAGATATATATATAAACAAACATAATAACATTAGAAAATTACCGATTACAACCGCCGAATTGGAGCCTAATCCTCGTGAAAGTAACAACAAACCTTCGAGACAACAATCCTCGATAATCCTCTCCAAAGACATTACAACATTACTATGTTTATTCATACATAAAAACATATATACATACATACATAGACATATATATGCATATATGGGCCCAAAACATAAAAGAAATAGAAAGAAAACGATATAGGAAAGTATATATATAGATATATACATAAATTCGGTGATCATGGTTCTTCAACGAATATGCAGATTTTCCCGCAATACGAGCCATCGATGTTCGTAAAAACCGTGGTGGTCGCCGTGGACTATTTCAACGAATATGCAGCATACGAGCCATCATGTGGTGGTCGCCGTGGACTATTTCACCAAGTGGATCGAGGCCAAAGCTTTGGTAAAAATCAACACCAAGGACATAACCTATTTTTACTCGATCAAGTATGGACTAGATTCGGCGTCCCCAGAATAATAATCTCAGACCACGGACCCCAATTCAGAGAAGAGTTCGACACATTCTGCGGAGAGAACAACGTCAAGCATTGGCAATCGTCAGTATGCTATCCGCAGGGAAATGGTCAGGCTAAGAACGCAAACAAACAAGTACTCAGCGTGCTAAAAAAGAGTTTGGGCGAAAAGGCGGGTAAATGGCCTGATCACCTCCCCGCAGCTTTATGGGCGCTCAGAATGTCTCGAAAAACAACCACTGGAGAAACTTCTTTTGCTTTGACCTATGGATCCGAAGCTATGGCCCCGATAGAGATGGCCCTACCAAGTTTAAGGGTCACCCATTTCAGCGAGGCCGATAACCCACTCAAAAGGGAGCTCGATCTCGACTTGATAGAGGAGCGGCGGATCGAATCATATGGCCGATTGCTCAATTGCAAACAGGCCGCCAAGCGGCACCACGACAAACACATTCGCGATCATCACTTCGCCGTCGGAGATTATGTTTTACGAAAGAGACAAGCCGCTGGCCACGAGGCCAAGAAAGGGAAGCTGTCGGAAAGCTGGGAAGGCCCAGTGAGGATCGATCGAGTAGTCAAAAAGGGGACTTATGTGCTAAGTGATAACCAAGGTCGCGAGTACAACCGACCTTGGCACGCAGATAATTTGAAAAAATATTACATGTAAAATGTGCATCCTCGAAGTGCAAGCAGAACATGCGGAGAATGTAATCAAAATAAAAGAACATCTTCATTCATGAAAGAGGGAGTACAATTGTTTCTATCAAACCTGCGGCCTACAACGCCCTTCGATTTCACCAAAAACAAGGGGGCCGCCAAAAAAAAAAAACTAATTCAGGCAGTGAACTCACAACGGTCCAAGGTGTGCGTCGGCACCCTAGCTAAACTACATAGCCTGGCTATCAGCGAAGCAAACGGGATACGACGATCACGGTTCATCGAGACCGCAAAGTTAACTGCCTCACGGTGGATCAGGATCCCCCAATCAATGTCAACCTGGGGGTCACGGATAGCATGCAAAAGGATAGCTTCAGCTTCAATTACAACCCCAGGGTCCATGGCCGGAAGGGCGCGTGAGTTGATGAACTTTTTCCACTCACGGTTGCTGCGAGACAGATCGGACAAGGGTCCCAGTGCGCGAGGCCATTCAGAATCTGGGAAAAGCCCGCAGATTGCTCGGCGTAAGCAAACCTGTTTGCTTGACTCATCGCCAAGATTCCAAGCGATCTCATAATGGGATGAGGGATCGATAACAGGTATACGGAGGGCGCCATTGATAGCCTCCGGAGTAAAAGTGACCGCGACGCCACGAAGGGTAATACAGCAAGCAATCCTTTCGGCTGCGACTTCAGATAAAATGGAGTAAAACTCCCTCACCATTGTAAGATTGGAAACTGTTGGGGGTGGCGAGACAAAATATGCCCACCCTGAAAGTCGCACCCGTAGCAGAGAGCCATCACCCTTGTTGGTCCCTTGAAAAGGCTTTAGTTAAGTTTAGAGGGGGGGTGAATAAACTTAACACTTAAAACTTTGGAGTTAACAAATTCTGCAACTTCGGCGGCGCTCGATACTTCAGTCCGTCGAGACCTCGTAGCCTGGCCGATAGACGTAGTCTACCGACGGTTCGATTTGCTAAATTTGTGCAGCGGAATAATATCAAAATTAAGCCTTGTTACTTGTTGTTAAATATGTTACTAAGTATTAGATACTCGGTAGTGTATGTGTGTGATTTCGTTGCTAGATTCAAGCAGTTGATATGAGTAATGACTAAGTGCGTAAAGTAAATGCGGTAAGTAAGTAGAGAGATTTTATAGTGGTTCCGGGTGATGTAATCCCGTCGGTCCACTCTTCTCCTGTGATGTTGGAGGAATTTCACTAGTGATCTTTGAGTTATCTACGTTACAAAGAATCCTAGGTTGCTTGTCCTTCACCAATAACTATGGCTTCACAACCGAAAAGCGGGAACAGGTAGGATTGCTTTGCTCCCGAGTCTTCCTTGGTCCTTGAAGGGTAGGATTGCCTCTTCACCGGCTCCACCACAAACCAACGAGTCTTTCACACCCAACAGATGCTTCTTGTCTTCGGCAGATTCTTTATAAGATAAAGAATGAATCAAATAAATGATTCGGTTGCGGTGACTTGATTAGGATGATGTAATCGGCGGCTTGCGTCTTCAAGTGTGTATGCTTGATGCGGCTTGAACACGAAAGCACTTGAAGAAGATAACTAGATCAGCAGCTTTAAGCTCAGTAAGTTCAGCAGGGTGTTTTTCAGCTCAGTATTGTTACTTAAAATTTTTCTCAAAATTCATCCATTTTGTTTCTGAGTTGAAAGTCTTCTATTTATAGGTAAGAGTGCATGTGACTTGAATTTAAAATTCAAATGTGACCGTTCCTTGTATTTGTCCCATCTGCACTGCATTCTGTCACTATTCATAGGACTGACACTGTCAGGATTACTTTTTGACAAAGGTGCGGTCGTCCACCCCTTTGACTTGTATCCAATGGATAAAAATAAGGATCATCCCAACGTCTTTTTAATCTCGGCCTTTGATTTGCTTGATAAGTCGAGGTAGTTGGTGTTCTTATCCATGTAATCTTCCAATAATCTTGAGTTAATCGAGGTATATATCGAGCGGGTTCATCGTCGTCGTAATACCAATCGGTCCGTCGAACATCATTATTTTGTCCGTAAAATATAATGCGGTGATTACTTTTATCTAACTTTTATTTGTGAAGTTAGATTACATCATTTTAAATATAACCAAGTTCCAAACATCATCCAACTTGTGGAACTTAGACCTTCTACACAAGGCATATGTAATCGGTTTAGGTCATCACGGACTTGCCTAAAATCCGATTCCATATCCTTGACTTTAATTACTAAGTTTGATCCCTTAGCCTTCATTAACCGAGTTTGAACCCTCGGCCTTCGGTCTTCGGTCTTCGGCGGGTTCCGGACCGGTCACCGACCTATCTACCCTATCGACCTAGACCGATCCGTCGATATCAATCGGCGGCCACTTTACGATGCTTGTTTGATTAAACCTATTTATGAATCAAACTCTAATAAACCTATACATTTTATCTAGACATCTTTTTGCCTTTGCACTATAACAGCTAGTATGGCACTCATCATCAAAACTAAGAAATAAGTCCAACAACCCTCAACCTTGCTCTCATTTAAACCCCTCTCCCTAGCAGGTCTGACCACGTCAAAGTAGCACCAGAAGTGATCTTTGGCAACAGAAGAAGCAGTGAGGATGAAAGGGGATACATCACGTATGGGACGGGCTTTCCACACTCGCACTCTACCCTCTCCGGATGGAAAAGACATGGCTCTCACAACAAAAATCTATGCAAGAGAGGAATGAAAATGAGGTCAAGCTTGCCTCCTCCTTTTATAGCAGAGGTTAGCCAAAGGAACGGCCACGATCAACAAGATCCTACGGTCGGCCTTCACGCGGTTTATCCGAAGTTCAAAATTCAAAGGGCGCATTTAATGCATGTCAGATATCAGGGCAAGATTCTAGCCTTTATTCACACAACAGTTACTAGCCCAAGATCTTAGGCCATATTGACCACGCATGCGCTGCCAATAAACTGTCAAATCGGTTCAGATCCCTGGATTCCCGGCGACACGGCAGTCGAGAAAGGTCAGTTCAGTCCAATCGATTCGGTTCTCAAGTTTTAGGCGAACACAAACCTCGCCTCAAACTTAGGGGGCCGCAATCAGAAAATTTCAAACAAGCAAATTAAGCAGATTGTGGTACGTCTCCAGCGACCTTGTTATTTGCCACAAGTCCACAGCGACCAAATAATTATGCAAAATTGTTTCGCCTGAGCCCCTTCTGGCCTCGCTCAAAACAATGGGGGATAGGGAAATTTTAACGAGGTGCAATATGGGTCGCTGTCATCCTTGTTCCAAATAAACGGAAATCTTTGATCAACTCAGCTCGTCCGCTCTAGTTATTTTAGCGAGCTCAACAAACCTCACCAAAATAAAGGGGGCCGCATGTGAAAAAGATTGAAAGAAACAAGTGAGAGACCATAAATTAAGAGGCCAAAAGCGGCCACGAACCAAATTCAACAAGCCGAACACGGCCACAATATCAGTGCGGAAAGTAAAATACTAAATTATTACAATCAAATTGAGGACGCCAAATAGTTCAAAAGAGAAGCCGAAGCAAAGTTATTACAAGATCGCAGGAAAGTAAAATGTTTCAAAACAAAAACAAAATCATTCAAACAGAGCCGGGAGGAGTGTCAATACTCATCGCCGGGTTGATCATTCGCGGCAGGAGGATTTCGCAAGATGGCAAAGTTGACAGGATTCACCGGAGGAGGATCCCATATTAGGTCGCCGCGCTTAACCTAGTTAGTCTGGATGGCTACAATGTGGTCCGCCGCATAAGGAATATCGGGGTGAAGGGCCAATAGCTCGGGAGTTCGCTGAGACAGGTCAATCCACTGAAGCATTTCCTCAAAGGTAATGCTCTCCCTACCATGGTAGGCCCAAAGGCAGCGGGCGAGATGGTTGAAGCCTTGATCGAAGCTTGCCTCTTGATAAGCAAAGAACTCGTCAGAAAGCTTGTAGGCGTCCACAGCCGCTGGACCCGCCTCCTCGGTAGCCTTATTCGCTGCAGCGAGCTGTTCCTTCAGACTCGCGATCTCCTTACGCGCGGCCACTAACCCTTCAGCCGATTTACAAGCTTCTTCCTTCAGAGCCAACACTTTCTTCTGCAACTCTACATCCAGTTTAGCGCTCTCCGCCATAGATTTCCTCATCCGATCAACCTTGGTCAGCGCCTCTGAGCCTTTTTTCTCAGCAACGATCCTGGCTTTCTCCGAGGCCCCAAGAGCCACCGTCACTTTCTTGAGCTCAGCCTTGCGTCTCTCAGCTGCATCAATCGCCTTGTTTATACGGGTCCCAAGCTGAGAGAGGGAGAATTATGAGTCCGACAGAAACGCGGTATGAAAGAAACGAAAAAATACAAGGCAAATAAAAACTCACCATGGAGGCAACAATTCCAAATTGGCCAGAGAGATCTTTGAGCTCCGCGACCTCATCACCAGCGGGGGCGTCATCTTAAACCACGACGCGAGCGGTGATTCCCCTCCCGATCTCCATTTGAACCCCGGGCGGCGAGTCCCATGCAAGGCGACCCAAAGGAATAACGTCAGCAATAGCCTCCCTGATTTGGCTCGCCTTATTCATGTCGAGGCCTTGGGTGAAATTGGCATCCAACCACACAGCCTCTTTCCCCTTGTAACCACGGGGCAATGTCCCAGTCAGCAGCGGCTCCACCCCCTCGGGGACCTCTTCAACAACAACCTCAGCCTGCTTAGAGCCTTTATCAGCAGCTCGCTTGTCCGTGCGATCAGATCCTTTGCCAGCACCACCTGCAGTTTTGGTCTTTTCGGTTCTGGATCGCTTCTGGCCCTGGGTCTCCTTGACAGGTTCATCAGCCTTCGACATTTTCTGGGCAACCGCTTGGCTTGAGCCCGCACCAGAAGACGCCGCCGCGGCCTTGGTAGGATCGTACGTCTTATCGATAATAGAGGCATCCACAGTACAGGGAACTTTCCCCAGAGCTTGCTTCAAGGTCGCCTGACGAGCTTTAGCTTGCTCATCAGCAAGCCTTGTCCTTTGGGCTCGGCGTTCAGTAGCGTCCATACCTGCAAAAAGGGTTCATTAAAAACGGATCCAAGAGAAAGAGAGACCACAACTTACGAAATAAGCAAATAAAAAGCAAATAAAGTTACAAGATGGTCTTCTGCTTGGGTCGCCCCCACATACAGGACATTCAGACAGAAAACATTTGCCTAAGTGACAATATCCTATCCAATCAGGATCGCTCTCCTCGGGGACCATGGCAACTAACGGCTCCGCTTTACCCGGACCCGCGATGCCAGCCAGGCGCGCTAATGAAAGGGCCGAGTCTAGGAGATCGACCCAAGCCACATTTCTCAAGGAGGCCTCGACCCCGTCGGATTGAATAAGCGTCATGAGTCCTTTGACAAAGCGCCGCTCTGGAACTAGAGGCTCGTCAATTGAAAGGGTGGACTTTACCAAGCGCTTTGCGGCCTTAGGAAACGGCCAGCCAACCTTGGACTCCACCTTAAGGATCCACTCCTGCCATCTATGAATCTTATTTGGTAGCAAAAACAACATGCGAGGCGTCTTAGTCCTTAAGGATATTTGCCCCGGCAGACCCGTGCCACAGAACAAGTGAAATTGTCCCAGCAAAGTGAGCGTGGGTTCTATCTTCATCGTCCGACACATCACGATAAAGGCCATAATCTGCATGACGGCCCCAACCGCAAAATCAGAAGGCAGAGCTCCCATCAGCTCGCAAAACCTAACAAAAAGCGGATCGAATGGGGGCCTGAGACCCGCATAAAAATGATCTAAGTGCAGAATTAGGGTATCATCCGGGCGGCGGGCACAAACGTAATCCTCGCGGTCTCCAGGATTTAATTTATCCTCCTCCTTCGAATAATCAGGCAGAGAAAATCTGTAAATGCTTGTGTCAATTTTAAATCGGCGGCGGATAAAGTTGTTAAGATCGTCGATGTCACGAAGCTTCGCCCACTTTTTCTCCAACGCCTTCTCATACTCCGCCAGGATAGCGAACTCTCTTAGCGCCTCTGGATTGTTGGGCACTGGTTTTTTTGCTTTGGCAGCGGCCTCCCCGACAGTTGTTTTGGGATCCCTTTTCCTCTTTGGTTTCTTAAGAAGCTCCCAAACAATCTTGCGAGGTAGGGGGCATTCTCATCCTCGCTAGACCCTATCAGCTCGTGAAGAGCGGCGTCCTCAAGATAAGCCTGGTCATGATCGGAGGCACCACTAGGGCTGGGATCGGCAGCCTGTTCTTCAACCTCAGACATCCCTCTTTCACCAGCCTCGTTAGTACCTACCCTATGGGCTCGAGCCATCTCTTTGCGACTCTTCTTACGTCACGGGATAGGGTCCGGGAGAAATTCATCCAAACCAAACGGGTCGTCATCCCTGTGGGCAGCAATCCCCTCTTCGATTATCTCATCGAACAGGTCGTCCTTGGCGGACACTTCGGAGCTAGAGGGTTCGTCACCCCCTACCTCCTGTGCGTAGTCAAGGGCCTCCTGATCCAATCATTTAACATTTAATCTATTAAATAATTTTATCCAATCATTTAACTAATTAACATTTAATTAATTAAATGATTTTAATCGAAATAAAATTAACGATTAATTTTAAACGATTTTAATTTTAATTTTAATTAATTAGAACTATTCCAAAATAAATCAAAATTAAAATTATTTCTCTTTTGTTTCTTTTCTTTTGATTCTTAATCAAAAGGGATGCCTTTGGTTTCCTAAACCAAAATGCACCTTCCTAAACCAAATTTGGCTTAGGCCTTGCCACTTTCCAAAATCAAAATTTTGGAAGTGGCCTAGGCCTAGGCCTTTTACAAATCAAATATTTAAAAAGGGCCTAGGCCTATTCCAAATCAAATATTTGGAAAGGCCAAATAATTTTGGTTTAGGCCTGGCCACCTTCCAAAATCAAAATTTTGGAAGTGGCCTAGGCCTAGGCCTATTCCAAATCAAATATTTGGAAAGGCCAAATAATTTTGGTTTAGGCCTGGCCACTTTTCAAAATCAAAATTTTGGAAGTGGCCTAGGCCTAGGCATTTTTCCCAAATCAAATATTTGGAAAGGGCTTAGGCCTATTCCAAACAAAGTTTGGAAATGCCATTATTATTTTAATGCCATGTGGCATCCCAATGGCCCAAACTATTTGAACCATTGGTTAGCCAAATGACACAACTAAACAAAGGAGATTTTAATCACAAGTATGAACCATATTGAATCACAAAATACACAAAACAAAAATTTGGAGATCCGCCAGCATTGACCGGCCGGACTGCCGGCAGCAGGCTGCCCTGCCGCGGCCGCCGCCGCTGGGGTGGTGCCGCCGCCAGTCGGCCGAGCACCACCAGATCTCGTTTTTTTTTCTTTTCGTGTATCAATTTTGCAAATAAAAAATCTTTCATCTTTTAATTACGTGATTTAAACGATAAAATTAACTACGCATAATAACATGCTTATTGCTTAAGCTCGAAGCTCTCTCTGATACCACTGTCCGCAAATCTACGCGGGAACGCAGCGGAATTTAAAATTTTATTTCCTTTTAACCAGGATCGACTTCATTTAAGCAATAAACAAATAAGCTAAAGACGGTGGTTACCTTGGTTGATCTAAAAGATCGACGCTTTGACCGTCTAAGGAGAGTAGTTCTGCATAGAGCCGCCCAAGTGTTCGGCCTCTACCGCTAGTCCACACGAACAGCCCGCCGGAATCCCATCATGGATTGCTATTGGAAAACTCCGGTTGCTAGACCGGCCCTTTTCCCCTCTCTCCAACTCTCTACAGGATGCTCTCTATTTTACACAAGAACTATTAGTTCTTGGAATTGTGTTGTACAAAAGAGCTTGACACCCACACTATATTTATAGTGTATATGGCGCCCCAACCAGAGTGTGGAGGAGAAGAAAACTTTTCCCAATAAAATAAGGAAAATATATTTGATTGATTTATCTCATTAATATTCAATATCTTATATTAAATATTTTCTCCAAGATATATATTGCCAATATCTAATATTGAATATATCTTTTATTATATTACCATAAATCAATTTGCACATGTGTGCAAATCTATATGTATTAATATAGAATATATTAATACACAATATAAAGTCATGATTGACTAACTTTCACAATTCACGTGTATCAACATGAATGTGCGCCATACATATATATATCAATATATACATATATATTCAATTAGTCAACATGATTAATATAATACTATGATTAATTAATTTATAAAAATACATGTGTATCATATACACATAAATTCGACATACATATCTAATATATTTATATTTAATTAATCAACATAATTAATATCTTGTATTATATTTATTCATAATAAATAAATACCACCATATTAATTTACCACTATAACCTTTATAGTCTCGAGATAAACTTTCCTTATTTGGTTATCATCTATAACCACATTTTAATCCGGCTAGAAGTTCTTATGTGTGTGACCTGATAGGCTTCCGAATATGTTGGCCGTAGACACAAAGTGCAAATTACGAAAATGCCCTTCATGCCTAACGATCACGGGATAGCGTCTAGCAACACACCGTGACCCCCAATCATCGGAAGAGTCAAATGCAATGACTACTACCTTTCAAGTGAAACAGTTACCGTGTAACTTACAATCATATCGCTGTAATAATATCCATACGGTCGTTAGTCGAGTGTCAAACATCAACGACCGTATCTTATAACTGGATATCATGCTCTCTCGAAGTAACTCGTTTACTCCCACTTTGCAAAGATTCACGAGAGTAAGACATTCCTTATAAGAAGGCCATTTCGGATATTCGATCCTAATCATAGGATACGCGATTCCCGGACGACCAAACATGTATACTCCGCATGCTTCAGTATCATACCCAATCACTACCGCATGATCGCCCCGTGGCTAGGGAAACCTCAATAGTGTCAAAGCATGACAATCCACACCGTGATGCCATGAAGACTCCGGTCCAAAGGATAATTACACAACCGTCACATAGTGTGACACTTATCCGTGTAAGTGGGTCGATCTAACGTACGCATTCTCTAATACACGTCCACGTACGGTCCAAGTGTCTCTACACTTCGATAGACGAGATCTATCCCCGCCCTAAAGACGAGAAGACATTTAATACGTGCTAGTCCGTTTATACTATCAATGCCCCGTTTAATAGTACATCGCCCTAGAGACATTTAAGTATCAAACTTATTAAAGTGATTAGAGATCTCATCAACCATAATCGCCTATCATGGTTTCTCTATCACAGTTTAATACTAAGGACGTTATCATATAACAATTCATAATTGGTTATTTAGAAGAACATATATATGACAACAGAAAAGCCATTTTTATATATATATATATATATATATATATATATATATATATATATATATATATATATATATACATAAAGAAATAGTAGAAATGATCCGACCGGTCGAATCCGGTCCAACCCGATTGGGTTTAGGACACTATTTCAACATCCCCTCCGTTTTTACAGGAGAAATGGAAAGCAAGTTGCCAGAAAGGGAAACACAAATTCGAAAAACAAACAATAGGGGTTTCTGGGCTAAATCGCCAACCTCCCCCTCTCCCCTTTTTCCAGAAAAAGAACCACCCCCACCACAAGAACACCAACCCAAACAAAAACAAAAAAAACCCTTGAATTTTTCCTCGAAAAACATCTTACATATAAACACATTGCCAAACAGTGGATCAAATTCCATAAAAAGCTCGAAATTCAGAAAGAAGAACAAGGAAAAAGGGACAAGGGGGAGGAATTTACCTGTTTCTGGGAGGAAAGTGAAATAAGCAGCCGCGAAAATATGCCGGAACCTTCAAGCTCTTCCGGAAACCTCGAATTCGCTTCAACCCCCACCCAATCTTCTACAAGCCTTCGCCGGAAAACCTTAGCCGAATCTCAGGAGGAGGAGAGAAAACTAGAGGAAAAGGTAGGTGGAAAACAATGAAGTAAAAAGTGAGGAGGTGTGAAGGGAGCCAAACTTATATAGGCAACGGAATTTCGATCGTGTGGCTGGGAGTTGATCCATCCAACGGTTGAGGATTGCGCGGTCGATTTGAATTCCAAAATTCGAAAACCGCCATCATTATGGGAGTTAATCAATGCCTACGTAATTGCGGTTATCGAGGGAGCCAACATCAGCCACGATCTGACTACTGAACTTCCCCAATAATCCCTTGACGAGCAGATAGCCTCGCAGACGACAAGGTCGCAAATACAGGCCCAGAGTTGCTTCGAAGGCCGCTTGCTTTGAAAGCACGGTCCTTAGTGAACAAGTCGCATCAGACGACAAGGTCGCAAATACAGGCCTAGAGTTGCTTCGAAGGCCGCTTGCTTTGAAAGCACGGTCCTTAGTGAACAAGTCGCATCAGGCGACGAGGTCGCAAACACATTGTCCCTGAGTTCTCTACTCCATGCTCGACATTTTCACAAAAAATGGCCAAGACATGGAGTAGGGGGCCATTGATGATACAAATAATATCGCCACCATTTAGTCCCGGAAATAGCCTCTGACCCGTCATCGCCGAGGAAGGTCCGCGACTACATCATCAGGCGACGCCATATGATACCAAGTCAAGGCCGTTGAGATCGACCTCGCCTAGAGCGTCACTAGAACTAGGGGACGGTCCGCGACCTTGGGCAAAAAGGCCCTCAAAGGGCCGCACAAGACTTGAGAAGAAACAGGGAGCAAAGGCAAGCCAAACAGTGTTGGCGGCCCTTACGACCCCAAAGGATCGCCGCCTAGATATTATATCCACTTGCAGATTAGATACTTAATGTTTACTTAGCTATTAAGTAAAATTAGTGACTAAGGTGCTTCACATCGCCAGTCTCTTATTTAGCTCTTAAGTTTACTCTTCCTATAAAAGGAAGTCTTGTGTAACCTAAATCAGATATACATTCTAATGCAAAAGCATGCCAAAGCTCTGTGAAAATAGAACTTCTCTTCCTCTTGCCCTCGCCCCCGCACATTTCCGGCTAGCTACACTTGATCACCCCCCAAAATAAGCCAGATATCCACAGCACCAACACCACTAAAACAACCGTGATGATTTATGTATCATCAGGACCGAGAGCATGTTGTTGCTTAACTTCCCGGTAACGGAGCCAACTGATGATGTCGAAATCATCACGGTGGCACAGCGGTGTGTATTTAATGGATATCTGGCTGATTTGTAGGTGATTAAATGTAAGTTAGCCGGAGATGTGCGGTGGCGATAGGAGGAAAGTCAGAGAGGTGGTGTTTTTGCAGAGTTTTGGCCTGCTTTTGTATTAGAATGTCTATATCTTGTTTAGGTTACACACGCCTTCCTTTTATAGGAAGAGAAAACTTAAGATCTAAGTAAAAGACAGAAGTCACCAAGCAGCTTAGTCACTGATCTTGCTTAACAGCCAAGTAAACTAATAAATATCTGGAATGCAAGTGGATGAAATATCTCGGGGGCGACCTCCTGGGGGTCGCATAGACCGCCAGCCCCGTTTGTCTTGCCCTTGCCCCTTGTTTCCTCTCAAGTCTTGCGCGGCCTTTTATGTGCCTTTTGTCCAAGGTCGCGATCCAGCCCTCTAGTCATGGTGGCGCTCTAGGCGGGGTTTGATGACATCGACTTTGACTTGGTATCATTGGCGTCGCCAACGATGTAGCCGCGGACCTTCCTCCGGTACGATGAGCCAGAGAGGCCATTTCCGGGACTAAACGGTGGCGATATTATTTGTACGCATCAGTGCTAATATCAACTTACTTCATAATAAATTATTATATTGTGTAGATATTTAATCTATCCGGCCTTGCATCGCACGGGTTTAAGACTAGTTACTATTATATACAAAAAAAATTATTGAAATTGTCCAGATTCATCCACTTAGGTTTACGGCACAAATGAAATAATTAGATAAGAATTTCCCGGTGCTAGCAAGATGTCCATACAAGGGGTTCTTTTTGTTTTGGGGGTTCTATCGGCACACCCATATTTACTTTCGGCACCCTATTGTTTCCGGCACTACAAAAAATTACTTCGGCACCCGGTGATTTTTTTATAAAGTGAACGTCAGTGCCACTGGTGTTCCTTGTTGAACACCAACGCCAGTGACACTGGCGTTGGTGTTCAACAAGGAACACCAGTGGCACTGACATTCCCTTTATAAAAGTGTTACATTTTAGAAAACGTCAGTCCACGACTTTCCATTGGTTTTTTTGTTAAACACCAACGTCAGTGTGGCACGATGTTTTTTTCTCGTAAAAAAATAATCAAAAAATGGATGTCAATAATAAAGAGGGGCAACCTTTATTTTTTCTTCTGCAATAACATGATATTGTCTTAACTCACGTGATTCAAAATTTTGAATTCTTTTTGTTATACTAGGTTTTTATTTATTTGTTTATTTATGGAGTGATACTAGTATATTGACTATCCATATACTGTATGTTTGATATTTTGATCCGTTTGTAAGGGGTGTTGCTGTCTAGACTATTAATATTTGTAATTTACCATACAGCAACACAAGTCGGTTCTGAAGTCAGAAACCGGCTTCCCATATGTGTATTATGATGATCGGCCTTTATAAATATTGAGTGTTTTTTTCTTAAGAACCAACTTTCAATATGTTGATTCACTACAGCGTATGATAGGTGTGGTGTAAAATTGTTGTTGTACAAAAAAAATTCTCGTTACAAAAATGTTGAATCGCTTAAAAGAAAATACACGTCCACAACAAAATAAAAACAACGCATATTGCATCATTGATTATGACTCTCTTATATAAACAGATCTAACATTATAATCAATAACGTAATATAAGTTATGTTTTTTTTTGTTTTGACAATTCCGTTGTGAACATAGCATTACTTTTGACCATATAGGGTTTTTTGAATTTTTCTCAGCAAAGTAAGTCCATGATTTAAAACAATTGAAAGGCTGCATTATCTCACGCCTTCTTCGTACTTCTCCTTGGCCGTTCTTTCCCTCCATGATCACCGCCACAAACACGATTCATTCTCAACTATTTGCGCCATCTCCATCCATCGAAATCGGCCCTCTGTGAAAAAACAAGAGCAACAAAATATGTTTTGCTCTTCAATACATCATTTTCCTGATGTTGCCTTCGATTTGTCGCTCTTTTCCTAATCTGTTGCTGCTCAAAATTCACTTACACCACACAAATGTTGAAATAGTGTCCTAAACTCAATCGAGTTGGACCGGATCCGACCGAGTCGGATTATTTCTACTATTTCTTTATGTTTATACATATAATATATGGCTTTTTGTAATTATATATTTGCTCGTTTAACGGACCAATTATGATATTGTATATATGATAGCATCTTTAGTGTCAATATGTGAAAGAGAAATCATGATAGGGATTATGGTTGATGAGATCTCGACTCACTTTAAAAGGTTTGATACTTTTTTTTTGAGGAATAAAAGGTTTGATACTGAAATATCTCTAGTCGGGTGTGCTATTAAATGAGACATTAATAGTACGTTTAGACTAGCACGTATTAGATGTCTTTTATCTTGTGAAGATAGGGATAGATCTCGTCTATCAAAGTGTAAGGACACTTGGACTGTACGTAGACATATATTAGAGAATTGGCACGTTAGACTGACTCGCTTACTTTATTAAGTGTCGCACTATGTGGCGGTTGTTTACTTATCTTAAGACCGGAGTCTTCATGAAATCACGATGTGGATTGTCATACTTTCACACTAATGAGGTTTCCCCTAGCCATAAAGTGATCATGCGGTAGTGATTGAGTAAATTCATGTCGCTCGTCCGGAAATCGTGTATCCTATGAATATGAGTAAATATCCGAATGGGCATTCTTATAAGGAATGTATAGCTCTCGTGAATCTTTGCAAAGTCGGAGTAAATGAGTTACTTCGAGAGAGCATGAAATCCATAGTATAAGATACGGTCGTTAATGTATTGACACTCGAGATACGACTATATGGATATTATTATAGCGATAGGATTGTAATGACACGGTAATTGTTTCAATGAAAGGTAGCAGTCATTGCATTTGACTCTTCCGATTATTGGGGGTCATGATGTGTTGCTAGACGCTATTTCGTTATCGTTGGGTGTGAAGGGTATTTTAGTAAAATATACTTTATGCCTACGGACAACATATTCGGAAGCCTATCGGGTCACACACATAAGAACATCTAGCCGGACTAAAATGCGGTTATAACGATAACTAAATAAGGAAAGTTTTATCTCGACTATAAAGTGTTATAGTGATAAATCAATATACATATTTGATGTACATGTCAAAATACATATGATATACATGTATTTTGTGAATTAATTAATCACAGTATTATATTAACTGATTAAGAATATTCCGGAAGCCAATTTTTGGCGATATGGGGCGCAGATAGTATGCGTATATGATACACATGGATTTTGTAAATTAATTAACAATATTATCATATATTAATGTCTATAGATTACACACATGTGCAAAATTGATTTATTGAAATATGATAAAGATAATCAATATTAGATATTGACAATATCTTAGATTTATTTATTATAATATATTAAATTAAATGAGATAAATCTATAATATATGTTTTCCTTATTTTATTGGGAAATGATTTTCTTTATCCTCTATCCAATATGAAGCTTCTCCCAATAGGATTGGGACCACATTAAGGGCACCACTTACACTATAAATATAATGTAGGTGTCAGGCTCTTTTGTATGACAATTACAAGTCTTATTTTTCTACTATAAAATTAAGAGAGCTTTTAGAGAGGAGTTTTGGGAGAAAGAAAAATGCGGCCTAGCAGCTGAATTTTTCCGGTAGTAATCCAATGGTGGATTCCGGCGGGTTGTTCGTGTCGATCAACGGTAGATGCCGAACGCTTGGGCGGCTTCGTGCATAAACTAGAACCGTAGACAAAGCGTCGATCTATTTTAGATCATCCAAGGTAGTTCTTTCATCTACTTCTTTTATGCTTGTTGCTTAAACGAAGTCGATTCTGGTTAAAAGAAAATAATTTTTAAATTCCGTTGCGTTCTCGCGTAGATTTCCTAACAACAACACACAACAAATTCCCTCAATATACGATTTATAAGTTAGGGGTAAGGGGTGGGATAGGGGTTTAAGGGTAGGGTTTCGCTTTTTTCTTTCCTCAACCCTAGGCCCGTAATATGTTCACACCCGACAATCATGATACCCGCATATTAGGGTTCACCAGGGCCGGCACTCCTGTAAGGTGGAGGACCCGGTGGTCTTAGGCCCAACGGTGTCGGTGTTTCGCTAAAAGGAAAAAAAATTCATGTAGATCCAATCCGATCCAACATAATATAAAGACCCCAAAAAAATTACTCAATTCGATAAAGACCCAAATAAAATTTTACTTGTCCTAATTCAAATCGATAAGTATTTAACTTCGAACTAAAAGACCTAATTCACTTGGTCTTAGTCCCAAAGAGGATGTATCCCAAAAAAAAAAGATTTTTTTTATCATAATTGTTAAATGAAATGCACATAAATGTTGTATATTGTATATATTATAGATCAAATGTGTGAATTTAAGGAATATAAAATCTATTTTTCCTTGCTTAAAAAATAATAATTAATGCACAAGGTGAATCGGTCTAGTAGTGGGAATTTGGCGTAGAGACCAATGTTCGAACCTCTTTAGAAGCCAAAAAAAAATAAAAAAATAAATATTGTTCTATTTCTCCTTACTTAAAAAAGAAATAAATGTTGAGGACGAAAATGTTTATTTATTTATGGGAAAATTGCAAATTACCCCGTTAAACTATACATGATGCAAAATTTACAACTTTAAAGTATTATTTGATCGATTTACGCCCCTAAACTATATATTATATGCAATTTACGACCATAAACATTTAATTGCTCAATTTATTACCCGAAACTATTATTTTTAATTGATTAACCCCCTTTGATCGGAGTTTCTCGAGCTGTGAGAAAGTAAGAGTGAGAAAGTGTTCTCGACCCTTCTAGTCCTCCACAGTGAGGTTCCTCGCCGGAAATATGATCGGAATTTCTGTTTCAATCTCTGTCTCTCTCTCTTTTTCAAGCCTTTCCTTTCTAGTATCTGCTATTTGCCTCTTTATTATCTGTTCTGAGCCCTTGCTTCTTTCGTTTGAAGTTTTTCCTTAACCTCTAATTAGCAGCGTCTGTTCTTAGACCTTCTTATTTGTTGGTTCTACGATAATGGAGGAAAAATCGGTCAAGGATTTGAAGGGCGGCTCTGCACCTGTCTCAAAAAAGTTGAAATTGTTCTTCCGGCAAGTGCGACGGCCAAATCGAAGGAGGAATGTAAACGAAGCCTGGTTGTCAAAATCATTTCAGAGAAAAACGTTGGTTATGGTGCACTTTTGGGAACCCTCTCAGTCATCTGGAAGTGTAAAAAGAGATACGCTATTATCGGCCTAGGTACCAATTTGTACCAAATTCAGTTCGACTTAGAGCTAGACGCTGATAAAGTCCTCAGGGGCTGCCCCTGGTACCACGATTCCCATCTAATGATCATCAAGAAATGGAGGCCAGGCATAGAGAATGAGGAGGGAGCTTTCAATCTTGCTCCGATTTGGGTCCAAATTTGGGGTTTTCTGTTGGAGTGGGTTTCAGAAGCAGCTGGGGAAGAGATCTGTGAGCAGCTTGGAACCGTCTTGAAGAAGCAAGTAGTCTTCGGTGGGAGTAAATACGGTAAGTTCGTGAGACGTCTTGTTGAAATTGATACTTCGCAGCCCCTCTTGCAAGGCATGTTGGTAAGTCAGGATGGGATTGAAAAATGGATAAACTTTAAGTATGAGAATGTTTCCCTATACTGTGCCTACTGTGGAATAATTGGGCATAAATCCTCTTGTTGTTATGCAAAAGTGATTGACCAGAATGCGGGAATGACTCACCCCGGATTAATGCAAAAGTCGGTGTTATGAATAATTAAAAAGTGTGTAAAAAGATTTTATTAAATTACAATGCACTTTTGAAAAACATGAATTAATGACTCACCCCGGATTAATGTCCGTTGGTAAATGGGGTGTTACGTTTCTTTTTGGGGTTCTTTTTCAAATAATAAAAAAAACACACGCACACTTTTTTTTTTGCCCCCATTGAGGCTCAAACCCGCAACCTGCGAGTTAAGGACCACAACACTAACCGCCCAGGTTCTTTGATTTACTTGAATCATTGTGTTTGGGTTTTGATTTGGGTAAATTGAATTTTTATGTAGTTTATTTAGGCGGCTTCTATTGGGAACGCACTTTTACTCCGCGGAAAATATATTTTTATTATTTTTTTTTAACTTCACCACACAACAAAATTACTACTTGGAAAACATTTTAATTAAACTTTCCTCGAAATACATTTTAGTCCTTATAGTTTTACAAAATCAAAAAAAAAATATACATACTCCAAAATCAAATAAAAAATATACATATTCCCACTTTCATAAAAAACCTCCATTCAAACTCCTTCCCTCCATCAGACCCGCCGGAGAAAAAGGACCCCGCCGGAGAACTTGGAACGCAGAGTAGAAAGGCGGAGATAAGGGCACCGCCGGAAAGGCTTTGACTGAGAGGAGATAGCCGGAAAAGCTTTGATTCAGAGGAGATATTCTTGCAAGAAGAGACCGCCGGAAAATCCAGCCTGTTTTGGCCGGAATTGTAAGTGAAATAGCCGGAAAGAAAGTGAAATCGGCGGGAGTCAACCAAATACAAGGTAAAATTAGGGCATTTACTTTCATTACTTCATTGTTAGGTCATTTTCGTCGATTTTTTTCAGTTCCGGTGAGTACACTTCATATCCGGTCACATACAGTCGATTCCCGTTCGTTGGGGAAGATGAAGCGACTAACGTCATCACAACTGACGTCAGTGCTCCTCACCTAACGTTTAAGTGGGAGACGTTTTGATCCTTCTCTAACGTCACCCGGGACGACGTTGTGATCCTTCCCTAACGTCAGGCTGGACGACGTTGTGCTCCTTCCCTAACGTTTATGGGGGAGACGTTGTGCTCCTTCCCTAACGTAAAAGTTTTCGTAGTTATTACGGATGTTATGCCTTTATAGCGTTTTGATCTTCAAAGAGATACCTATATTTGGGTAACTATAACAACGATATGTGAAAACATTATTGGTTGCTCTTATTTGTTCCTAGCTGTGAATATACCTCACTGATGCTTTGTGTTCTACTGTAAGCATTAGGCCAGATTGAGTGGTAAAAAGGAAATGATAATCTTTTGTAGTGCTTAATGTTTTTTACATGTATTTGACCCTAAATTTTGTTAGGATGGACATAGTGATACTCAACAAATTTCATGGTTTGACATATGATTTGTTGATTTGTTCTCCGATGTCATTATATATTGTTGATGTGGATGTTGGTTGCCATGACTTGTGAATGCTTTTTAGTATTTTTACCATATACTGTTTTTTCTGTGTTAAGCTAAGTCTATCTTTGAATGGCTAAAATAAGAGGAAAAGCAGTGTTTATGGTTAGGAAAGCTAAGTCTATTTTGTTTTTTTTTGAAGGTAATTATGGTTAGGACACGATCTGGAGCCTCGGAAGACACAAGTGATGCAAATGATGAAAGTGAAGTCATTAGTGTTTTGAGGTATAAAAGAAACCGGAAACGTGAGAAGAAAAGAAACACGGAGGAAATTGTTGAAGGTGAAAAGGAATTAGAGCCAATTGTTGAGACTTTTGAGGCTCCTGGAGAGGAGAGTGAAGCTGATGCACATAATGCGGATGTAGTTGATGCATCTGCAACTGTGGGGGCAAATGCGGATGTAGTTGAGGCATCTGCAACTGTGGGGGCAAATGCGGAGGTGGTTGAGGCATCTGCAACTGTGGGGGCAAATGCGGATGTAGTTGAGCCATCTGCAACTGTAGAGGTAAATGCGGATGTAGTTGAGCCATCTGCAACTGTAGAGGCAAATGCAGAGGTAGTAGAGCCATCTCCAAGTGTTGGTGTTGGGGCAAATGGTGGTACATTTGATGGTTTAGAAGCAATAGTGCAGTTAACAGTTGAGTCTGTTGAGGCTCCTCGAGATTCAAATAATCCACAAGTTGATGTTACGGTTCAGGCATCCCAAGCATCGGTTCAGACATCAGTTCAGGCAAATACTCCAGTTGATGGTGTTACACAAGAACCTGGGAGTTCAAGGCCACGGGTAGAGCCATGTGCAAGTGTAGGTGAGGATTTAGAGGTTCCTTATGATAGTGATATGGATGTGGACACGACTGCATTATTAAAAGATTGGGAGAAGCACGCTGCATATGGGTTGTGGAAGAAAACAAAGGTATATATAGTTTATTCATATGTTGTTAAGTTGCGTGTAGTTCAAGCAAATGTCAATAACATTTTGTTTTTTCATTGTTGCTTTTTTATGGGATCGGGGGCTCGTTGGATGTAAACAATACACAACTTCACTGCACTTGTGGAATCTTAAGGATGAAAGTGATCAATTTATGACAAGACTGAGAGAAATGCCATTCTACACAATGCTCAATGCTCCGTATTCACAAGCCAATAAAGTCATCGTATGTGGATTTCTTGAGAGATGGCATCCGGAGACAAATACTTTTCATCTACCTTTTGGTGAGATGACCATCACTCTCGACGATGTTAGATGTATTACCGGCTTGCCAGTCACCGGAAATCCAATCAGTCCCCCATTTCCAAAAGAATTCGACTATGCACAATATGTGAGCGAATGCCTTGGTATTGAAGCGAGTATAGTGACTTTGGAGCTAGAGTAGATGCCCCCGGATCTTCTCGTGTAGAAGCCCCCGGATCTTCTCGTGTAGATGCCCCCGATAGTGTAGAGGTCGAAGATGAAGTTGCAGAAAGACGATCTAAACGCCCACGGACATCCAATAAACGCCCATGGACATCCAAGACATCCAAGAAGAAGAAGTGAAATGAATTTTGACTTGTGACTTTAATTTATATTATTTCTATCATTAAACTTGTGACTTGTTGGTGTTATTTTGACTTGTGGCTTGAATTTCTATTATTTCTATCCTTAAACTTGTGACTTGTTGGTGTATATTTGTTATGTTGAATTATGTTGTTTTATGTTGGATGAACAATTGAACAAGTGATGGTTTAATTGGTTTTCTTCGTAACGTCAGCACCCCTGACGTTGTTTTTGCACTATTAACGTCACCCATGCTGGCGTTATGGAGTCCAGAGACTTAAACTCTCTGTTCTTCGTAACGTCAGCAATATTGGCGTCGTTATAGCACTATTAACGTCATCCGGGCTGACGTTATGGAGACCAGAGACTTAACAACTATGTTCTTTGTAACGTCATTACACCTGGCGTTGAAATAGCACTATTAACGTCACCCATGTTGGCGTTATGGAGTCCAGAGGCTTAAACTCTCTGTTCTTCGTAACGTCAGCAATATTGGCGTCTTTATGGCACTATTAACGTCATCCGGGCCGACGTTATGGAGTCCGAGACTTAATGACTCTATTCTTTGTAACGTCAGCACACCTGGCGTTGTTATGGTAGTATTAACGTCAACCATGATGGCGTTATGGAGTCCAGAGACGTAAGATCTCTATGAAAGAGCAAAATAGATACTCCATGAAAGATAAGGCTAATAAACCTGAATCGGTAATCTAAACCATTTTTTTCCGCTTTCAACAAAATAAACCTGAAGCGGTAAAACAAAAATATTGGTAATCTATATACCAATTTGTTCCGACTTTGGAACACCAAAAGAGTAAACACTAATCGGAACACCAAAAAAGTAAGTCAACTACATCATAATCAATCTAGAATTACGGGATGGTCTTTCGTTGAATCATCCGGACATGAACTTGATTCTACCCATAGACCAAGCCGATGGCGTAATTTATCGTGCCAAGAACTTGCTTCCGCCGAACGAACATCATGCCAAACCTTAGGAACCTTAGGCACCGGACAACTGTCTTTCATCTCCGCATACACAAAATGAATCCCGTCAACTTGAACCAACCATATATGTTTTGGGGGCCAGACAGAAGGTTTTTTCAAGCTTGGAAGAAATGTTTGATTTCCAAACGTAAGAGACAAAATGCTCAATACACAATCATAGACATTGCAAATAGCCCATCCTAAGAAGCTTTGAAAGTATTTCTTTTCTCTACACGATCCTTCCTGATGATCTATTGAAGTTAAGCATTTCTCATACACATAATCGTGCCCCTTACATAAAGCCATGTAGTGATCCTTGTTCAATACCATTTCATCTTTCACCTCTTTTCTCACCCGACTCCAATTCGTTTCTTGAAGACCCATTGCGTATGCTATGGCTCTAAAACCACAATTTCCATCCGCATCAACATTAACGACATTAGAAACGTGAGAACGGACCGACACCGGAACGTGTCCGATATACCATTTTAAATCCGCTTTGGTGCTTCTTTCGGAACTCGACCTCGTACTTACATTGGCTTTTTTCTTTTTTGCCGAAGGAATCGCTTCTTTTTCAACTCGCATTAACTCTTCTTCAATATGCTCGTGTAGACTTAAATCCCTTTTTGTAGAAATATCTTCATTAATCTTTCTCTTGTTACAGGATCCTTTAGGCCGTCCTCGATTGGTATGTTTGGTCTTAGGTTCATCCGCCGAAGTAGTTACCGGTTGACATATTTCACGTATCTTCATAAGCAACCTATGCTTCTCCCATGGGGTGGCCGTTAAGATTTTCTCTGTCAATGCATTCAAGACAGGCACGTGGTCTAACTCTGAATCGTTTGGCGGTGGACCCTCGATATCAAGCGTCTTCCAATGAACATCAACGGATGAGAGAGGAATGAATCCTGGTTTCTTTTTAAACAGTGCTAACTCGTGTGTACATGGCAACCCGTGTGTCTTTCGAATATAACAACCACAATCCCTTTTCGAATCACCTTCGCCATCTTTTTTCTTCAACTCATCAACTAACAACTCCAATGCGTATATGGATACATGATGTCTAAGCTCTTTCAACATTGGCTCGTCTCTGAATAATTTGGGATCCATGAATAGAGATAATTCAAAAGATTTTTTTATGTTCTTAATCTCTTGCTCTACCATTTTAACTCCGGCTTCCCAACCCGTCACTAAGTCACCAAGGCCGTTTGATAGCCAATTCTTAAACACAGAATGCATTCCTTCCACCCTCGATGTTGAAGTGTTGCCTAAGTGAAACACAGAGTCTGTCCATGCAGAAACAAATAACTCTTTGTGTGGATCCAACCATGTACTCGTGATGTAACTCATTCCTCTTTCACCAAAAGCCTCTTCACATTCCTTCAACCGGTCATTGTACTCTTTCTCTGTGGTTGATTGAACAACAACACTCCATAAATTCATGATATTATTCCATTCCTCAGCCGTGGTATCTTTTTTCTTCAAGTTCGCAACAAGACCTTTCGAATGTGCCACTTACATAAGATACTCTTTGCATTTGGAAAAACAACACGTCTCGCATTCATTAACGCCTCTTCTCTATCCGTCACTATACAACAAGTACGCTCACTTTGATCGCCTATTGCTTGTCGAAGAATATTAAGAGCCCATGTGTAAGTGTCTTTCTTTTCTTCACTCGAAGTGCAAATCCAATTGAAAAGGACATGTTCGTAGAAGTAACGCCGACAATCGTAACAACGGCATCTTGTACCTATTCGTCTTGTACGTAGAATCCATCAGCATTACGGAGGGGAAACATCGAGCAAGAGACAAACTATGGGTATGTGCCCAAAAAATATCTGTCACGACATCATCGGCTTGTCTACAATGAACAAACGATTTGCTTTCATCCGCCAACTTGTATACTTGTTGCATCACAGACCGCCCCTCCCGTACTTCCTTTTTTAGCCTCGAACGAATGTTGTACAATGTTTTCATTGATGTACAATTGTTGCTATATTTAGATCTCAACTCCCTTGCTATGTTTTTGGGTAAAATACCGTTCTCAGTCATTCGTCTAACTTCGTCAATTTGATCTTTTTCTAATCTTCCAAGGTATGCATGACCCTCATCGTACTTCACAGTTACGTGATTATGAATCCCATTTAATACATGTATGGACCATACACCTTTCACTCTATCCTGAGTAGTTTTTATCTTGAAAGGACAACCGCATTTTTTTGTCGATGACGCCCTTGCCTTGTTTTTTCCAACACCACCCTCTTTTTTCTCATACGTCCCCCCTTTGTAATGGTCTTTTTGTGCTCCTTCCCTCTCACATTGGTATAGTATGAAGGGAGTCCGCTTGCCAGAAAAATCCGAGTTCTTCTTTATCAACACTACGCCATTTGTTCGTGCAAGCTCCTTAAGATATTTGGTAACATCTTCATGCGTATCGAAAATCGTAATATTTACATAATGTAATGAAAAAAAGTTCAATCGAAATTCAATATTTGTAATAAAGGTACGTCAAAGTACATACCTTGTCGGTTATAAATAGTGAAGTCATGTCGATTGAAAGTTGTTCAGGTTCTATCGTAGACTCAAGCGTACATACCTGGGGATCATAAACAATTGGTTCCTAAGGAAAAAACCAACATGGAAAAATATCATAATTTAAGGGAAATACACTTTAAATGAGGTTTACTTAAACTAAAAAAACATAAACCCTAAACTAAATGAGGTTTACTTAAACCCTAAATGAGATTTACTTAAATCCTAAACCCTTAAATGAGGCTTAAAACCCTAAACCCTAAACCCTAAACAAAAACTATCTAAGAAAAAAAATATTCAACGTCAACCAAGGTGGCGTTACATATTAAAAACTAACGTCATAAGGATCAACGTTATCCCTAAAACAGAAGCATGTCTTTACTGTGCCATTAACGTCGTCCGTAATGACGTTCTAAATGCCTCTCTAACGTCAAAAACATCAACGTTACCGCTGAAACCTAAACAAAGCCACTGTATGTGTGAACGACAGTCATGCGGCGTTAATAGTGCAATGGTAACGTCAACTTTGATAGTGTTTCTCTTAGAAAGCCTCGGATGTTTAAACGCCATCCATCCCGGCGTTAATAGTGCTTTATTCACGTCACTTTGTCACCGACGTGTTTCTATAAATGGTAGGTAGAAGCGTTTTCCAACGTCAATGAACGCCAGTACGGAAATTGTGATCGGAAAACGCAAAAATTCACTTTTTTTCGGCTTATATGTGCTATATCAAGGTGTCAAAAGCATAAAATGGTTACATATTCATAGTTTTCAAGTATTAAACATGACATTAGTGATTTAAAAGCTTCAATAAAAAGTACCATTTTGTGTTCTTCATTAGGGCTTGAACTTGAAGCTTTGTCAATGGAGTCTCCACGAATTTCTTCACTACAATGTTGTTTTGAAGGTGAAGTTGATGATAGATTCACCCTTTTCGATTATGGTAGCAATTAGTTTGATGAATTTAGGAAGAGAGTGATGGAGAAGAAGCATGGATGAAGAAGAAAGGTGTAAATGATGAAGATGAAGATGAATGGATGAATGTATTTTGATATTTGGATAATAAATGTGTTTGGATTAGTTTGTGTTTTTTTTAATTAGGGATGTAATTGTAGTTTGTAAAAGTATGCGTTCTATGAGTAATTTTGCGGTCCGTTAAGTTAAAATTATATTCAAAATAATAAACGCGTTACGCGAAGTAATTTTTGTGGTATCGGAAGTAATCGCGTTCCGCGGAGTAAAAGTGCGTTCCCAATAGAAGCCGCCTTTATTTATTTTTTATTTTTTAATATCACCCCGCACAAAAGCATTGGCGCCAAAAGGAAAAGGGCCGCGTACTCCGTCCCCGAACCGAAGCACTGAGCTAAAACCCTCAAAAGCAGCAAGGAGCAGGAGCAGTAGCAGTAGCAGTAGCGTAGGATTATCGTGATTCTGAGGAGCTCCTAGCTCAATATGGCTGACTTAATTTCCGCGATGGATATCGACGACGACGACGTAATCGCGGCAACCTCCGGGGCCGTCGCTGCAAGAAACGACAGCAAGGGCAAAGCGGTCATGGTTTCCACCACTGGCCCAGATACCAAAGCCACACCTTGGGTTGAAAAGTACCGTCCTCAATCCCTGTCAGATGTCGCCGCTCATCGTGACATCATCGATACCAGTAAGTTTCGATCTGGAATTGAGAGTGAAATAATGGAGCTAGAAAATTTATCGACCCAATCCCATGCTGCGGGTTGCTTCAGTTTCATTTTGTCGAGCATTTTGAGTTTCTACTTATACATCCTTTTGCCCCCCTCCTCCTTTTTCTCCCCTTCATCTGATTTTGACCTAGTAATTTTGTTTTTTGTTTAGTGAGTGATACTCCAGGGGTCTGTAAAGATTGCAGCTTTTAAGCTTCTGGAGGATGCTCTCTTACAAATATTTTTTGCATTCTCAGAGACAGGCTGTAGACATGCACATGCTTCGCTGCATAAAATAATACACGTTTCAAGCTTCTGGAATATTCTGTGCTTACATGCCCTTTTTTTCATGCCCATTTTGCTGGAAATGTAGCACTTTCCTTTTTCATGTTATTACTCTTTACATTGGCAAAGTTCAAGAATTCTGTGAAGTAAAAGGACATTACTTTTTCTTGATTGTGACTGTTCTTTGAATGTGGATTTTTGTGAACCAGTTGATAGGTTGGCTAGTAGCAACAGGTTACCACATTTGCTCCTGTACGGGCCACCTGGGACTGGGAAGACCTCTACGATTCTGGCACTGGCTCGAAAATTGTATGGCTCGCAAATGCATAATATGGTTTTAGAATTGAACGCTTCAGATGATCGTGGGATTGATGTGGTGAGGCAGCAGATTCAGGACTTCGCGAGCACGCAAAGCATCTCATTTGGGTAGTGTATAATAATTTGGTTGAACATATGTACTCATGAAATGTGTTTCAGGGTTTATCAATCTGAACAGTGAAGAAGTGACTGTTAATAATGCATTCATCATGTATCTGATAGCTTTAGTCCTTTATTGAAGAGTGACATTTTATCCTTATTGAGGGGTTATTATGAGCTTATCCATGTAGTTTGTAGTGGGTTTTTGAGACCCTTTTTATGCTACATTTTGTTTATGTGTTATCTATCTAAACGATGTTTGATTTCAGTATATTGTATGCATGCTGTGCTTACACGAATTAGAAGTGAAACACAGATAGTTGTGCTCTGTTTTTTATTCGTCGCTTCTTTTAATAAGCTATAAACTCGATGCAGTCCAAGATATAGCTCAAACTCTTGGTCTGTATGACCAATTGACACTGTGTGGCTTCTTTTTACTGGCTCTATTTCAGGAAATTTGAATGATTTGCGTATTCATGTGTGGATATTGTTCCGTCACTTTTTTTTTTAGCAATTCATATATTTTGTTTTAGTTCAATGTTGGAAATTCTACTTTAAAAGTGGTTCATGCATGTTGATACCACATGTTATGATTTCCTGACCAGGATCTATTTTGCAGAGAAAAGTTTCCTGTGAAGTTGGTGCTTTTGGATGAGTCTGATGCTATGACCAAGGATGCACAGTTTGCTCTTCGTCGAGGCAAGCATCTGCAATGTGACTGAGATTTGTCATGTATTTTGTTTTTTTAACTTTTTTTTTTTTTTTTTTGTTGCCAGTTATTGAGAAGTACACTAAAAATGCAAGATTTGCTCTCATTTGTAATCATGTCAACAAGATTATTCCAGCACTGCAATCAAGATGTACGAGATTTCGGTTTGCTCCACTCGATGCACTCTGTGTCACCGAGAGACTTAACCATGTTATTAAGGCTGAAGGGTAAGGCTTATAACCATGTTTAGTTTATGCATATGCGAGACAAAACCGTGTCAACTAATATTTGCCTTATGAAATCCAATATTAGTCGTTTCAAGATATTTTGAGCAGGAAATACAGTGCTCGAATTAGTTTTCACAATACTTGACTATGCTTGAGAAATATTTAAGCATTTTCAAGCTCGAATGCGAGCTCAGGCATCTTGACATGCTTGAAAAAAGCTGAATGTTCTAGAAGCCAATAAAACATATATTTGAATTTAATTTTTTGCTAATATATTGCATAAACCATCTATTTAAAAATTGTATATATTTTTTAAATACACTATTATTATGCTGAAGAATGTTCATGAGAATTTGATCTGAACTTCGACTTTGTCTCATTTTTGAGCCGCTTGAGTTAGGCAAGTTCTTATTCGAGCAGGCATTTTACGGGTCGAGTATGTACTGCTTGTGAGCAGCTTTACATTCTTATTTCATCTAGTTCTGAAATCTATTTTGCAGTTTATTTATATTGTTAGAGAGGACTGCATATTTTTTAGCCTCCATTTTTTCCACGAGACTGAAATATTGTATCTCTTGTTGACAGGCCTCTTATGTTGCCTCACCATACACTAACGACATATGAAACACATATGAGTGGGTCATGAATTTAATATGTTACTGCCAGAATTTCGGGGGGAACATACATCTGTAGTAGAATTGACATATTTGTGCAACAGTTTCTGAATTTCATATAGGCCCAGGAGGCTACGAGTCTTGATATTGAATCTTGAATGTCTGTTTCTGTGGTTCCCTTGTAATTGAGGTTTGGAATGATAATCGTGCCAGCTAAACAGAGTAACAAGTACTGCTGTTTTTTGGGTTTATAGTGGTATTTTATTTTAGTTTTTGTTCTTTTTTGGCGGGAGGGGGGGGATGCAGGGTGGAGGAGGAAGGAAGATAAAGAGTAACCACATTAAGTAGACATAAGCCACCCATGATGTTGGTGGGGCTTGAACATTGTTCCCAGGGCCTTAGCTTTAACCATGCACAGTCTAAGCATGATTTTTTGTTCGGATTGACCTTTTCGGGAGTTGTCTTATTGTGGTCAGAGTAGAAACTGGATTTCTGGTATCAGATTCTGTTTATAGGTTGTATGAATGTATTGGCTAGCGTACTTTACGAATTCTGTGGTAATACTTTCTGCTCCCTGGATTACTAATGAATGGTGATATGTCGCACTCGGTTTCTTTTGACAGCAAAAAGCATGAAAGGTGGATATGTTTTAGTACTGAGTTGAATGACTTGACCCTCCTAATATGTTTTAAATGGTGCAGGCTTGATGTAACTGAGGGTGGGGTTAAGGCGCTTGTACGGCTTAGCAATGGCGACATGAGAAAGGGTCTGAATATTCTGCAGGTTCGTTTTGTAGTTGTGATTAGTTCAGGAAATCCATGTCCTGAAGTTTTCATAAGTTCCTGGTATCTAAAGCCTGTTAAGGATAATAGTGTTGTTTATTATAGCGATTCTCTGTTTGATCCTTCTTGTACATTTGTCCTTTAATATCATTATGTAGATATCATATTCCGTTATTATCTTATTGGAAATGATACGTCAAACAATTTATATCTTCGTTCCGTTTGAACATCATTCAAGTATCTTTACGTGAGTGGACTTATATGGAATTTAATGTTGCTATACTGTTTTGTGCTTGCAGTCAACACATATGGCATCTCAGCAGATCACAGAAGAAGCCGTATATCTGTGTACGGGGAATCCATTACCTAAGGACATTGAACAGATTTCCCACTGGCTGCTAAATGAGGCCTTTTCAGAGAGCTGTAGCAGTATCCATACTTATATACTCTTATTATCATAAGCTTTTTGTTGGCTTCTTTACTGTTCCATTTTGTATTTTGTTTTTTTGGTTGGTCCTTAAACTCTTCCCAGGAATATCTGACATCAAAACAAGAAAAGGCCTGGCTCTAGTGGACATTGTCAGAGAAGTAACCTTGTAAGCAGAGTTTTCTTTTTTGGGTTTATACTTGACTGTAATTGCCTCTTGTGCTGAACTTTGGGCAAACTTTTGTAGGTTTGTATTTAGGATCAAGATGCCGGCTGATGTGCGCGTTCAGCTGATTAATGAAATGTCTAACATTGAGTATGTATCTATCTTGATTTTCAATCTATACTACTAGGAAGGAAAATATGGCTACAGTGTCCAATCTTAGTATCAATGATTGTGAAACCAACAAAACATGATTAGGACTTGTGTGGTGATCGTGACTACTACTACTAGTACAGGATTTAACAATCAAGTATTGATAGTAATGCACGTTCGATAGTACTTTTATTTATTTATTTATTTAGGCATATGTAGAACTTAGGGGCTAGGGAGAAGAACAATGGAAAGCCTGGGAGTGAAATGGTTATTGTGACACTAAATAGTCTAATTAGATAATTTTTGTCCAGAGGGGGGGGGGGGGGGGAAACGTAGTTAAAGATTGCAGTTTCTGGAGGAATTAATTTTGTTATGAACATGGAGGATAACTAGTGCGAATTAGGAAGTAGGTTTATTTGTTTGTTTTGGGTTTGGGTAAGTGGTGTGTAAGGGTTTGGGGTTAGGTAGGGTGTGTATGCCCTGAAAGGTTATGTGGATGTATAATTCTGTTGATGAATGTTTTCAGAGTTTATTTTATCAGTTATGGATCCTACAGGCTACAGGCTACAGGCTACAGGCTCCAGTCCACTCAAATTGATATGTAGTATATTGTTTTAATTGGGGCAGGTATCGACTGACTTATGGATGTAACGACAAGTTGCAGCTTGGATCACTTGTGGCAGCGTTTACACATGCAAGATCTGCTATTGTTGGGGCTGTAAAATAGGACCATCATCTCATCTGATAGATAGATATTCTTCAATGGAAAGGAGGAGGATGATATGTTATTTGGAGTTTGAACAAGTTGAAAATAGAATCTAAATTATTATGAAACAGTAGAGAGGGCTACACCACCTTCTTTATTATGTGCTTCTTTATTATGTGCTACTACTAGTAAAAGAAGCTTATAATAGTATCATTGTAACACACGCTGCTGCTTTGTGTTAAGTAAGGAGGAGATGTATCATCTGCCATACTTGCTGCCTGCTGCCTGCTGCTTTTTGGGGAATATGAGTCGAAGCAAAAACAAGAATATTTCTAGCGGAACTCTCTCCACTCTATTTAATACTTTAAAAAAGGTCTCTTTTGCAATTTCCTTTTTTTAATTGTTTCTTTCTCTTTTTCTTTCTTTCTTTCTTTCTGTCTGTCTTTCTGTTGAGAGTTGAGACTGTAATCAACGGAGAGCATGTTCATTACTCAACCAGGAGCACCGTCAAATGAGTAACGTGTACTTTTCTTTTCTTCTTTTTTCTTTTTTCTTTTACCCACGTGGCACTCCTCCAATGTTGATCCTCATATATAAGTATTTACTACAAAGGAGCCGTTGTTAATCCAAGGAAATTACGTGTGGCTTCATTTATACATCACGAATATACTTTACCTCATCCATCTTCTAATTAACAGGTACTGTGTGCACTTTCTTTACCTCATCCATCATTTTACTTCCGGCATTACATGTTGAATTTTTTTTTATTGATGTAAAATTAAACCACAAATGTAGCGTCACTACTTTTGTCACCATGTAGTTTTGGTGTAGTGGTTTACAAAAAAATAAATAAAATTTTTTTTTTTTGAGAAAATAAATAAATAAAATCGAATGGTCTTGAATCAAATCCTATTTGATGTGTCAAACCGATAGTACTGAAGATATTTATGGTGGTCCCCTATGTATAAAAACAAATATATTGCTCATATTGTTTTAAAATAATGATATGATGATTTATTTTTTTGATCCAAGACTACCATATAATCATCCCGTAGGTGTTTAAGGCATTGGTCTTGTATTGTGTGATCATAGCCAATACATATCAATCTTTGGTTTGTAGTTGATTGACACATTTGAAAATATATGGATATGTATGTATGTATATTATGAGATTTTTCTTTTCTTTCCGAGAAATAAAATTATCACATTTAGTGGATTATAACCCACACATATACACGGAGTGACTCGACCCAATATCTCTGGTATAACCAATATATATATATATATATATTAAGAGTTTGAATGATAAAAATAATGAATTTTTGCATGTAATGAAGAATGTGGACAAAATCGGATGCCGGGACTTTAAGAGAAAAAAAAAAGAAAAAGAAAGTGGACAAAATTGTATGGTATTAAGTTAAAAGAAATAATAGAAAGAAAAAAAAAAAAAAAAAAAAGAAAGAAAAGAAAGTGGACAAAATTGTATGGTACTCCGCCGCAGCCGCATGAAATAGATGCCTGCATGTAATAGATATTTGTTGATTCGGTACCCTCACATGTGTTGCCGCCGTCCGGTTCGGTTCGGGCTGTTGTGCTTAGGTTGGGCCCGGTGCATTATAATTTAAGAAATGATAGTGCATGCGCGTGTACGTTACATCGCGCGCATCGAATGATACTGACGTTGATCGATGTTAGATCTATATTATAATATAGATCTAACACCGATCAAATGCGTAGATCATCCGACGCGTGGCCGGATGCGTGACGCGCGGGGTGTAGTGTAGTAAAGATGCTCTTATAATTTCATGCGACAAATTGCAATGCGTACTTTATTTTTTATATTTTTTTTGAGAGGTCATAAATAATTGTGTAATAAGTGATAAAAACAAATTATAGTAGTGCCAATATGATATCGTCCTAACGGTAAGTGCTGCGGTCATTTATCCAAAGGTGTCGGATTCGAGTTCCAGTAATGAGACAAAAACGTGTGTGCGTGCATACGTGCATGTGTTTCTTTCGTATATGTAAAGAAAAAAAAAAATTATAGTAGTAGTATAAAAATGACTATTGAATAACTATGATAGGTTAGATAATAATTGTAATGGAAAGCCCTTCCAAAGGACAAAGTGTACACAAATTTTATGTTGGACCTGGTGTAAATCCTAGTTGGTACACTAAAACCAATAGGAATTCAACTTCCATCAATGGGAAAAAGACATTTTTTTCTGGAAGAACAACTCGTTACCAGAGAAAAACACAAATTTGAACTCGTTAATAAGAAGAAAACATGAATTCAAACTCGTTACCAAAGAAAAAACACAAATTTTTACTCGTTATAAAGGGAAAACACAAATTTCCGGCGATGTCAACTCGTTATTAGGGAAAAAGACATTATTTTCCGGAAGGACAACTCGTTACCAGAGAAAAACACAAATTTGAACTCGTTAATTAGAAGAAAACATGAATTCGAACCCGTTACCAAAAGAAAAAACACAAATTTTTACTCGTTATAAAGGGAAAACACAAATTTCTACTCGTTATAAAGGGAAAACACAAATTTCCGGCGATGTCAACTCGTTATTAGGGAAAAAGACATTTTTTTTATGGAAGGACAACTCGTTACCAGAGAAAAACACAAATTTGAACTCGTTAATAAGTAGAAAACATGAATTTGAACTCGTTACCAAAGAAAAAACATAAATTTTTACTCTTTATAAAGGGAAAACACAAATTTCCGGCGATGTCAACTCGTTATTTGGGAAAAAGACATTTTTTTCTGGAAGGACAACTCGTTACCAGAGAAAAACACAAATTTGAACTCGTTAATAAGAAGAAAACATGAATTCGAACTCGTTACCAAAGAAAAAACACAAATTTTTACTCGTTATAAAGGGAAAACACAAATTTCCGGCGATGTCAACTCGTTATTAGGGAAAAAGGCATTTTTTTTGGAAGGACAACTCGTTACCAGAGAAAAACCCAAATTTGAACTCGATAATTAGAAGAAAACATGAATTCGAACCCGTTACCAAAGAAAAAACACAAATTTTTACTCGTTATAAAGAGAAAACACAAATTTCTACTCGTTATAAAGGGAAAACACAAATTTCCGGCGATGTCAACTCGTTATTAGGGAAAAAGACATTTTTTTACGGAAGGACAACTCGTTACCGAGAGAAAAACACAAATTTGAACTCGTTAATAAGAAGAAAACATGAATTCAAACTCGTTACCAAAGAAAAAACACAAACTTCTACTCGTTATAAAGGGAAAACACAAATTTCCGGCGATGTCAACTCGTTATTAGGGAAAAAGACATTTTTTTTTTGGAAGGACAACTCGTTACCAGAGAAAAACACAAATTCGAACTCGTTAATAAGTAGAAAACATGAATTTGAACTCGTTACCAAAGAAAAAAACACAAAAGTTTTACTCGTTATAAAGGGAAAACACAAATTTCCGGCGATGTCAACTCGTTATTAGGGAAAAAGACATTTTTTTCTGGAAGGACAACTTGTTACCAGAGAAAAACACAAATTTGAACTCGTTAATTAGAAGAAAACATGAATTCGAACCCGTTACCAAAGAAAAAACACAAATTTTTACTCGTTATAAAGAGAAAACACAAATTTCTACTCGTTATAAAGGGAAAACACAAATTTCCGGCGATGTCAACTCGTTATTAGGGAAAAAGACTTTTTTTTTTGGAAGGACAACTCGTTACAAGAGAAAAACACAAATTTGAACTCGTTAATAAGTAGAAAACATGAATTTGAACTCGTTACCAAAGAAAAAACATAAATTTTTACCCGTTATAAAGGGAAAACACAAATTTCCGGCGATGTCAACTCGTTATTTGGGAAAAAGACATTTTTTTCTGGAAGAACAACTCGTTACCAGAGAAAAACACAAATTTGAACTCGTTAATAAGAAGAAAACATGAATTCGAACTCGTTAACAAAGAAAAAACACAAATTTTTACTCGTTATAAAGGGAAAACACAAATTTCCGGCGATGTCAACTCGTTATTAGGGAAAAAGACATTTTTTTCTGGAAGGACAACTCGTTACCGAGAGAAAAACACAAATTTGAACTCGTTAATTAGAAGAAAACATGAATTCGAACCCGTTACCAAAGAAAAAACACAAATTTTAACTCGTTATAAAGAGAAAACACAAATTTCTACTCGTTATAAAGGGAAAACACAAATTTCTGGCGATGTCAACTCGTTATTAGGGAAAAGAACATTTTTTTCTGGAAGGACAACTCGTTACCAGAGAAAAACACAAATTTGAACTCGTTAATAAGAAGAAAACATGAATTCGAACTCGTTACCAAAGAAAAAACACAAATTTCTACTCGTTATAAAGGGAAAACACAAATTTCCGGCGATGTCAACTCGTTATTAGGGAAAAAGACATTTTTTTTACGGAAGGACAACTCGTTACCGAGAGAAAAACACAAATTTGAACTCGTTAATAAGTGGAAAACATGAATTTGAACTCGTTACCAAAGAAAAAACATAAATTTTTACTCGTTATAAAGGGAAAACACAAATTTCCGGCGATGTCAACTCGTTATTAGGGAAAAAGACATTTTTTTTTACGGAAGGACAACTCGTTACCAGAGAAAAACACAAATTTGAACTCGTTAATTAGAAGAAAACATGAATTCGAACTCGTTACCAAAGAAAAAACACAAATTTTTACCCGTTATAAAGGGAAAACACAAATTTCCGGCAATGTCAACTCGTTATTAGGGAAAAAGACATTATTTTCTGGAAGGACAACTCGTTACCAGAGAAAAACACAAATTTGAACTCGTTAATTAGAAGAAAACATGAATTCGAACCCGTTACCAAAGAAAAAACACAAATTTTTACTCGTTATAAAGAGAAAAAACACAAATTTCTACTCGTTATAAAAGGAAAACACAAATTTCCGGCGATGTCAACTCGTTATTAGGGAAAAAGACATTTTTTTTTTCGGAAGGACAACTCGTTACGAGAGAAAAACACAAATTTGAACTCGTTAATAAGTAGAAAACATGAATTTGAACTCGTTACCAAAGAAAAAACATAAATTTTTACTCGTTATAAAGGGAAAACACAAATTTCCGGCGATGTCAACTCGTTATTTGGGAAAAAGACATTTTTTTCTGGAAGGACAACTCGTAACCAGAGAAAAACACACATTTGAACTCGTTAATATGAAGAAAACATGAATTCGAACTCGTTACCAAATTTGTGTTTTTTCTTTGGTAACGGGTTCAAATTCATGTTTTCTACTTATTAACGAGTTCAAATTTGTGTTTTTCTCTGGTAACGAGTTGTCCTTCCAGAAAAAAATGTCTTTTTCCCTAATAACGAGTTGACATCGCCGGAAATTTGTGTTTTCACTTTATAACGAGTAGAAGTTTGTGTTTTTTCTTTGGTAACGAGTTCGAATTCATGTTTTCTTCTTATTAACGAGTTCAAATTTGTGTTTTTCTCTCGGTAACGCGTTGTCCTTCCAGAAAAAAAATGTCTTTTTCCCTAATAACGAGTTGACATCGCCGGAAATTTGTGTTTTCCCTTTATAACGAGTAGAAATTTGTGTTTTCTCTTTATAACGAGTAAAAATTTGTGTTTTTTCTTTAGTAACGGGTTCGAATTCATGTTTTCTTCTAATTAACGAGTTCAAATTTGTGTTTTTCTCTGGTAACGAGTTGTCCTTCCGAAAAAATGTCTTTTTCCCTAATAACGAGTTGACATCGCCGGAAATTTGTGTTTTCACTTTATAACGAGTAGAAGTTTGTGTTTTTTCTTTGGTAACGAGTTCGAATTCATGTTTTCTTCTTATTAACGAGTTCAAATTTGTGTTTTTCTCTCGGTAACGAGTTGTCCTTCCGAAAAAAAATGTCTTTTTCCCTAATAACGAGTTGACATCGCCGGAAATTTGTGTTTTCCCTTTATAACGAATAGAAATTTGTGTTTTCTCTTTATAACGAGTAAAAATTTGTGTTTTTTCTTTGGTAACGGGTTCGAATTCAAGTTTTCTTTTAATTAACGAGTTCAAATTTGGGTTTTTCTCTGGTACCGAGTTGTCCTTCCGGAAAAAATGTCTTTTTCCCTAATAACGAGTTGACATCGCCGGAAATTTGTGTTTTCCCTTTATAACGAGTAAAAATTTGTGTTTTTTCTGTGGTAACGAGTTCGAATTCATGTTTTCTTCTTATTAACGAGTTCAAATTTGTGTTTTTCTCTCGGTAACGAGTTGTCCTTCCGAAAAAAAAATGTCTTTTTCCCAAATAACGAGTTGACATCGCCGGAAATTTGTGTTTTCCCTTTATAACGAGTAAAAATTTATGTTTTTTCTTTGGTAACGAGTTCAAATTCATGTTTTCTACTTATTAACGAGTTCAAATTTGTGTTTTTCTCTCGGTAACGAGTTGTCCTTCCGAAAAAAATGTCTTTTTCCCTAATAACGAGTTGACATCGCCGGAAATTTGTGTTTTCCCTTTATAACGAGTAGAAATTTGTGTTTTCTCTTTATAACGAGTAAAAATTTGTGTTTTTTCTTTGGTAACGGGTTCGAATTCATGTTTTCTTCTAATTAACGAGTTCAAATTTGGGTTTTTCTCTCGGTAACGAGTTGTCCTTCCGAAAAAAATGTCTTTTTCCCTAATAACGAGTTGACATCGCCGGAAATTTGTGTTTTCCCTTTATAACGAGTAGAAATTTGTGTTTTCTCTTTATAACGAGTAAAAATTTGTGTTTTTTCTTTGGTAACGGGTTCGAATTCATGTTTTCTTCTAATTAACGAGTTCAAATTTGTGTTTTTCTCTCGGTAACGAGTTGTCCTTCCGTAAAATAATGTCTTTTTCCCTAATAACGAGTTGACATCGCCGGAAATTTGTGTTTTCCCTTTATAACGAGTAGAAGTTTGTGTTTTTTCTTTGGTAACGAGTTCGAATTCATGTTTTCTTCTTATTAACGAGTTCAAATTTGTGTTTTTCTCTGGTAACGAGTTGTCCTTCCAGAAAAAAATGTCTTTTTCCCTAATAACGAGTTGACATCGCCGGAAATTTGTGTTTTCCCTTTATAACGAATAGAAATTTGTGTTTTCTCTTTATAACGAGTAAAAATTTGTGTTTTTTCTTTGGTAACGGGTTCGAATTCAAGTTTTCTTTTAATTAACGAGTTCAAATTTGGGTTTTTCTCTGGTACCGAGTTGTCCTTCCGGAAAAAATGTCTTTTTCCCTAATAACGAGTTGACATCGCCGGAAATTTGTGTTTTCCCTTTATAACGAGTAAAAATTTGTGTTTTTTTCGTGGTAACGAGTTCGAATTCATGTTTTCTTCTTATTAACGAGTTCAAATTTGTGTTTTTCTCTCGGTAACGAGTTGTCCTTCCGAAAAAAATGTCTTTTTCCCAAATAACGAGTTGACATCGCCGGAAATTTGTGTTTTCCCTTTATAACGAGTAAAAAATTATGTTTTTTCTTTGGTAACGAGTTCAAATTCATGTTTTCTACTTATTAACGAGTTCAAATTTGTGTTTTTCTCTCGGTAACGAGTTGTCCTTCCGAAAAAAATGTCTTTTTCCCTAATAACGAGTTGACATCGCCGGAAATTTGTGTTTTCCCTTTATAACGAGTAGAAATTTGTGTTTTCTCTTTATAACGAGTAAAAATTTTTGTTTTTTCTTTGGTAACGGGTTCGAATTCATGTTTTCTTCTAATTAACGAGTTCAAATTTGGGTTTTTCTCTCGGTAACGAGTTGTCCTTCCGTAAAAAATGTCTTTTTCCCTAATAACGAGTTGACATCGCCGGAAATTTGTGTTTTCCCTTTATAACGAGTAGAAATTTGTGTTTTCTCTTTATAACGAGTAAAAATTTGTGTTTTTTCTTTGGTAACGGGTTCGAATTCATGTTTTCTTCTAATTAACGAGTTCAAATTTGTGTTTTTCTCTCGGTAACGAGTTGTCCTTCCGTAAAATAATGTCTTTTTCCCTAATAACGAGTTGACATCGCCGGAAATTTGTGTTTTCCCTTTATAACGAGTAGAAGTTTGTGTTTTTTCTTTGGTAACGAGTTCGAATTCATGTTTTCTTCTTATTAACGAGTTCAAATTTGTGTTTTTCTCTCGGTAACGAGTTGTCCTTCCGAAAAAAATGTCTTTTTCCCTAATAACGAGTTGACATCGCCGGAAATTTGTGTTTTCCCTTTATAACGAGTAGAAATTTGTGTTTTCTCTTTATAACGAGTAAAAATTTGTGTTTTTTCTTTGGTAACGGGTTCGAATTCATGTTTTCTTCTAATTAACGAGTTCAAATTTGGGTTTTTCTCTCGGTAACGAGTTGTCCTTCCGAAAAAAATGTCTTTTTCCCTAATAACGAGTTGAATCGCCGGAAATTTGTGTTTATATCGAGTAGAAATTTGTGTTTTCTCTTTATAACGAGTAAAAATTTGTGTTTTTTCTTTGGTAACGAGTTCGAATTCATGTTTTCTTCTAATTAACGAGTTCAAATTTGTGTTTTTCTCTCGGTAACGAGTTGTCCTTCCGAAAAAAATGTCTTTTTCCCAAATAACGAGTTGACATCGCCGGAAATTTGTGTTTTCCCTTTATAACGAGTAAAAATTTATGTTTTTTCTTTGGTAACGAGTTCAAATTCATGTTTTCTACTTATTAACGAGTTCAAATTTGTGTTTTTCTCTCGGTAACGAGTTGTCCTTCCCGAAAAAAATGTCTTTTTCCCTAATAACGAGTTGACATCGCCGGAAATTTGTGTTTTCCCTTTATAACGAGTAGAAATTTGTGTTTTCTCTTTATAACGAGTAAAAATTTGTGTTTTTTCTTTGGTAACGGGTTCGAATTCATGTTTTCTTCTAATTAACGAGTTCAAATTTGGGTTTTTCTCTCGGTAACGAGTTGTCCTTCCGAAAAAAATGTCTTTTTCCTAATAACGAGTTGACATCGCCGGAAATTTGTGTTTTCCCTTTATAACGAGTAGAAATTTGTGTTTTCTCTTTATAACGAGTAAAAATTTGTGTTTTTTCTTTGGTAACGGGTTCGAATTCATGTTTTCTTCTAATTAACGAGTTCAAATTTGTGTTTTTCTCTCGGTAACGAGTTGTCCTTCCGTAAAATAATGTCTTTTTCCCTAATAACGAGTTGACATCGCCGGAAATTTGTGTTTTCCCTTTATAACGAGTAGAAGTTTGTGTTTTTTCTTTGGTAACGAGTTCGAATTCATGTTTTCTTCTTATTAACGAGTTCAAATTTGTGTTTTTCTCTGGTAACGAGTTGTCCTTCCTTATAACGAGTAGAAATTTGTGTTTTTTCTTTGGTAACGAGTTCAAATTTGTGTTTTTCTCTCGGTAACGAGTTGTCCTCCGAAAAAAATGTCTTTTTCCCTAATAACGAGTTGACATCGCCGGAAATTTGTGTTTTCCCTTTATAACGAGTAGAAATTTGTGTTTTCTCTTTATAACGAGTAAAAATTTGTGTTTTTTCTTTGGTAACGGGTTCGAATTCATGTTTTCTTCTAATTAACGAGTTCAAATTTGTGTTTTTTTCTCTTCCGGTAACGAGTTGTCCTTCCGTAAAATAATGTCTTTTTCCCTAATAACGAGTTGACATCGCCGGAAATTTGTGTTTTCCCTTTATAACGAGTAAAAATTTGTGTTTTTTCTTTGGTAACGAGTTCAAATTCATGTTTTCTTCTTATTAACGAGTTCAAATTTGTGTTTTTCTCTCGGTAACGAGTTGTCCTTCCGAAAAAAATGTCTTTTTCCCTAATAACGAGTTGACATCGCCGGAAATTTGTGTTTTCCCTTTATAACGAGTAGAAATTTGTGTTTTCTCTTTATAACGAGTAAAAATTTGTGTTTTTTCTTTGGTAACGGGTTCGAATTCATGTTTTCTTCTAATTAACGAGTTCAAATTTGTGTTTTTCTCTCGGTAACGAGTTGTCCTTCCGAGAAAAAAATGTCTTTTTCCCTAATAACGAGTTGACATCGCCGGAAATTTGTGTTTTCCCTTTATAACGAGTAAAAATTTGTGTTTTTTCTTTGGTAACGAGTTCAAATTCATGTTTTCTACTTATTAACGAGTTCAAATTTGTGTTTTTCTCTCGGTAACGAGTTGTCCTTCCGAAAAAAAAAAAAAATGTCTTTTTCCCTAATAACGAGTTGACATCGCCGGAAATTTGTGTTTTCCCTTTATAACGAGTAGAAATTTGTGTTTTTTCTTTGGTAACGGGTTCGAATTCATGTTTTCTTCTAATTAACGAGTTCAAATTTGTGTTTTTCTCTGGTAACGAGTTGTCCTTCCAGAAAATAATGTCTTTTTCCCTAATAACGAGTTGACATCGCCGGAAATTTGTGTTTTCCCTTTATAACGAGTAGAAATTTGTGTTTTCTCTTTATAACGAGTAAAAATTTGTGTTTTTTCTTTGGTAACGGGTTCGAATTCATGTTTTCTTCTAATTAACGAGTTCAAATTTGTGTTTTTCTCTGGTAACGAGTTGTCCTTCCGGAAAAAATGTCTTTTTCCTTAATAACGAGTTGACATCGCCGGAAATTTGTGTTTTCCCTTTATAACGAGTAAAAATTTGTGTTTTTTCTTTGGTAACGAGTTCGAATTCATGTTTTCTTCTTATTAACGAGTTCAAATTTGTGTTTTTCTCTCGGTAACGAGTTGTCCTTCCGAAAAAAAAATGTCTTTTTCCCTAATAACGAGTTGACATCGCCGGAAATTTGTGTTTTCCCTTTATAACGAGTAAAAATTTATGTTTTTTCTTTGGTAACGAGTTCAAATTCATGTTTTCTACTTATTAACGAGTTCAAATTTGTGTTTTTCTCTCGGTAACGAGTTGTCCTTCCGAAAAAAAAATGTCTTTTTCCCTAATAACGAGTTGACATCGCCGGAAATTTGTGTTTTCCCTTTATAACGAGTAGAAATTTGTGTTTTTTCTTTGGTAACGAGTTCGAATTCATGTTTTCTTCTTATTAACGAGTTCAAATTTGTGTTTTTCTCTCGGTAACGAGTTGTCCTTCCGAAAAAAATGTCTTTTTCCCTAATAACGAGTTGACATCGCCGGAAATTTGTGTTTTCCCTTTATAACGAGTAGAAATTTGTGTTTTCTCTTTATAACGAGTAAAAATTTGTGTTTTTTCTTTGGTAACGGGTTCGAATTCATGTTTTCTTCTAATTAACGAGTTCAAATTTGTGTTTTTCTCTGGGTAACGAGTTGTCCTTCCAGAAAAAAATGTGTTTTTCCCTAATAACGAGTTGACATCGCCGGAAATTTGTGTTTTCCCTTTATAACGAGTAAAAATTTGTGTTTTTTCTTTGGTAACGAGTTCAAATTCATGTTTTCTACTTATTAACGAGTTCAAATTTGTGTTTTTCTCTCGGTAACGAGTTGTCCTTCCGTAAAAAAAATGTCTTTTTCCCTAATAACGAGTTGACATCGCCGGAAATTTGTGTTTTCCCTTTATAACGAGTAAAAATTTGTGTTTTTTCTTTGGTAACGAGTTCGAATTCATGTTTTCTTCTTATTAACGAGTTCAAATTTGTGTTTTTCTCTCGGTAACGAGTTGTCCTTCCGTAAAAAATGTCTTTTTCCCAAATAACGAGTTGACATCGCCGGAAATTTGTGTTTTCCCTTTATAACGAGTAAAAATTTATGTTTTTTCTTTGGTAACGAGTTCAAATTCATGTTTTCTACTTATTAACGAGTTCAAATTTGTGTTTTTCTCTCGGTAACGAGTTGTCCTTCCGAAAAAAATGTCTTTTTCCCTAATAACGAGTTGACATCGCCGGAAATTTGTGTTTTCCCTTTATAACGAGTAGAAATTTGTGTTTTCTCTTTATAACGAGTAAAAATTTGTGTTTTTTCTTTGGTAACGGGTTCGAATTCATGTTTTCTTCTAATTAACGAGTTCAAATTTGTGTTTTTCTCTCGGTAACGAGTTGTCCTTCCGTAAAATAATGTCTTTTTCCCTAATAACGAGTTGACATCGCCGGAAATTTGTGTTTTCCCTTTATAACGAGTAAAAATTTGTGTTTTTTCTTTGGTAACGAGTTCAAATTCATGTTTTCTACTTATTAACGAGTTCAAATTTGTGTTTTTCTCTCGGTAACGAGTTGTCCTTCCGTAAAAAAAAATGTCTTTTTCCCTAATAACGAGTTGACATCGCCGGAAATTTGTGTTTTCCCTTTATAACGAGTAGAAATTTGTGTTTTTTCTTTGGTAACGAGTTCAAATTCATGTTTTCTTCTTATTAACGAGTTCAAATTTGTGTTTTTCTCTCGGTAACGAGTTGTCCTTCCAGAAAAAAAATGTCTTTTTCCCAAATAACGAGTTGACATCGCCGGAAATTTGTGTTTTCCCTTTATAACGAGTAGAAATTTGTGTTTTCTCTTTATAACGAGTAAAAATTTGTGTTTTTTCTTTGGTAACGGGTTCGAATTCATGTTTTCTTCTAATTAACGAGTTCAAATTTGTGTTTTTCTCTGGTAACGAGTTGTCCTTCCAGAAAAAAATGTGTTTTTCCCTAATAACGAGTTGACATCGCCGGAAATTTGTGTTTTCCCTTTATAACGAGTAAAAATTTGTGTTTTTTCTTTGGTAACGCGTTCAAATTCATGTTTTCTACTTATTAACGAGTTCAAATTTGTGTTTTTCTCTGGTAACGAGTTGTCCTTCCATAAAAAAATGTCTTTTTCCCTAATAACGAGTTGACATCGCCGGAAATTTGTGTTTTCCCTTTATAACGAGTAAAAATTTGTGTTTTTTCTTTGGTAACGAGTTCGAATTCATGTTTTCTTCTTATTAACGAGTTCAAATTTGTGTTTTTCTCTCGGTAACGAGTTGTCCTTCCGTAAAAAAAAATGTCTTTTTCCCAAATAACGAGTTGACATCGCCGGAAATTTGTGTTTTCCCTTTATAACGAGTAAAAATTTATGTTTTTTCTTTGGTAACGAGTTCAAATTCATGTTTTCTACTTATTAACGAGTTCAAATTTGTGTTTTTCTCTCGGTAACGAGTTGTCCTTCCGTAAAAAAAAATGTCTTTTTCCCTAATAACGAGTTGACATCGCCGGAAATTTGTGTTTTTCCTTTATAACGAGTAGAAATTTGTGTTTTCTCTTTATAACGAGTAAAAATTTGTGTTTTTTCTTTGGTAACGGGTTCGAATTCATGTTTTCTTCTAATTAACGAGTTCAAATTTGTGTTTTTCTCTCGGTAACGAGTTGTCCTTCCGTAAAATAATGTCTTTTTCCCTAATAACGAGTTGACATCGCCGGAAATTTGTGTTTTCCCTTTATAACGAGTAAAAATTTGTGTTTTTTCTTTGGTAACGAGTTCAAATTCATGTTTTCTACTTATTAACGAGTTCAAATTTGTGTTTTTCTCTCGGTAACGAGTTGTCCTTCCGTAAAAAAAAATGTCTTTTTCCCTAATAACGAGTTGACATCGCCGGAAATTTGTGTTTTCCCTTTATAACGAGTAGAAATTTGTGTTTTTTCTTTGGTAACGAGTTCAAATTCATGTTTTCTACTTATTAACGAGTTCAAATTTGTGTTTTTCTCTCGGTAACGAGTTGTCCTTCCGAAAAAAATGTCTTTTTCCCTAATAACGAGTTGACATCGCCGGAAATTTGTGTTTTCCCTTTATAACGAGTAGAAATTTGTGTTTTCTCTTTATAACGAGTAAAAATTTGTGTTTTTTCTTTGGTAACGGGTTCGAATTCATGTTTTCTTCTAATTAACGAGTTCAAATTTGTGTTTTTCTCTCGGTAACGAGTTGTCCTTCCGTAAAAAAAATGTCTTTTTCCCTAATAACGAGTTGACATCGCCGGAAATTTGTGTTTTCCCTTTATAACGAGTAAAAATTTGTGTTTTTTCTTTGGTAACGAGTTCGAATTCATGTTTTCTTCTTATTAACGAGTTCAAATTTGTGTTTTTCTCTCGGTAACGAGTTGTCCTTCCGAAAAAAAAATGTCTTTTTCCCTAATAACGAGTTGACATCGCCGGAAATTTGTGTTTTCTCTTATAACTTGTTTTTTCTTTGGTAACGAGTTAACGAGTTGTCCTTCCGAGAAAAAAATGTCTTTTTCCCTAATAACGAGTTGACATCGCCGGAAATTTGTGTTTTCCCTTTATAACGAGTAAAAATTTGTGTTTTTTCTTTGGTAACGAGTTCGAATTCATGTTTTCTTCTTATTAACGAGTTCAAATTTGTGTTTTTCTCTCGGTAACGAGTTGTCCTTCCGTAAAAAAATGTCTTTTTCCCTAATAACGAGTTGACATCGCCGGAAATTTGTGTTTTCCCTTTATAACGAGTAAAAATTTATGTTTTTTCTTTGGTAACGAGTTCAAATTCATGTTTTCTACTTATTAACGAGTTCAAATTTGTGTTTTTCTCTCGGTAACGAGTTGTCCTTCCGTAAAAAAATGTCTTTTTCCCTAATAACGAGTTGACATCGCCGGAAATTTGTGTTTTCCCTTTATAACGAGTAAAAATTTGTGTTTTTTCTTTGGTAACGAGTTCGAATTCATGTTTTCTTCTTATTAACGAGTTCAAATTTGTGTTTTTCTCTCGGTAACGAGTTGTCCTTCCGTAAAAAAATGTCTTTTTCCCTAATAACGAGTTGACATCGCCGGAAATTTGTGTTTTCCCTTTATAACGAGTAGAAATTTGTGTTTTTTCTTTGGTAACGAGTTCGAATTCATGTTTTCTTCTTATTAACGAGTTCAAATTTGTGTTTTTCTCTCGGTAACGAGTTGTCCTTCCGTAAAAAAATGTCTTTTTCCCTAATAACGAGTTGACATCGCCGGAAATTTGTGTTTTCCCTTTATAACGAGTAAAAATTTGTGTTTTTTCTTTGGTAACGAGTTCGAATTCATGTTTTCTTCTTATTAACGAGTTCAAATTTGTGTTTTTCTCTCGGTAACGAGTTGTCCTTCCGTAAAAAATGTCTTTTTCCCTAATAACGAGTTGACATCGCCGGAAATTTGTGTTTTCCCTTTATAACGAGTAAAAATTTATGTTTTTTCTTTGGTAACGAGTTCAAATTCATGTTTTCTACTTATTAACGAGTTCAAATTTGTGTTTTTCTCTCGGTAACGAGTTGTCCTTCCGAAAAAAATGTCTTTTTCCCTAATAACGAGTTGACATCGCCGGAAATTTGTGTTTTCCCTTTATAACGAGTAAAAATTTGTGTTTTTTTTTGGTAACGAGTTCGAATTCATGTTTTCTTCTTATTAACGAGTTCAAATTTGTGTTTTTCTCTCGGTAACGAGTTGTCCTTCCGTAAAAAAATGTCTTTTTCCCTAATAACGAGTTGACATCGCCGGAAATTTGTGTTTTCCCTTTATAACGAGTAAAAATTTGTGTTTTTTCTTTGGTAACGAGTTCGAATTCATGTTTTCTTCTTATTAACGAGTTCAAATTTGTGTTTTTCTCTCGGTAACGAGTTGTCCTTCCGTAAAAAAATGTCTTTTTCCCTAATAACGAGTTGACATCGCCGGAAATTTGTGTTTTCCCTTTATAACGAGTAAAAATTTGTGTTTTTTCTTTGGTAACGAGTTCAAATTCATGTTTTCTTCTTATTAACGAGTTCAAATTTGTGTTTTTCTCTCGGTAACGAGTTGTCCTTCCGTAGAAAAAAATGTCTTTTTCCCTAATAACGAGTTGACATCACCGGAAATTTGTGTTTTCCCTTTATACTTTATAACGAGTAAAAATTTGTGTTTTTTCTTTGGTAACGAGTTTGAATTCATCTTTTCTTCTTATTAACGAGTTCAAATTTGAGTTTTTCTCTCGGTAACGAGTTGTCCTTCCGTAAAAAAAATGTCTTTTTCCCTAATAACGAGTTGACATCGCCGGAAATTTGTGTTTTCCCTTTATAACGAGTAAAAATTTGTGTTTTTTCTTTGGTAACGAGTTCAAATTCATGTTTTCTTCTTATTAACGAGTTCAAATTTGTGTTTTTCTCTCGGTAACGAGTTGTCCTTCCAAAAAAAAATGTCTTTTTCCCTAATAACGAGTTGACATGAAATTTCGCCGGAAATTTGTGTTTTCCCTTTATAACGAGTAAAAATTTGTGTTTTTTCTTTGGTAACGAGTTCGAATTCATGTTTTCTTCTTATTAACGAGTTCAAATTTGTGTTTTTCTCTCGGTAACGAGTTGTCCTTCCGTAAAAAAATGTCTTTTTCCCTAATAACGAGTTGACATCGCCGGAAATTTGTGTTTTCCCTTTATAACGAGTAAAAATTTGTGTTTTTTCTTTGGTAACGAGTTCGAATTCATGTTTTCTTCTTATTAACGAGTTCAAATTTGTGTTTTTCTCTCGGTAACGAGTTGTCCTTCCGTAAAAAATGTCTTTTTCCCTAATAACGAGTTGACATCGCCGGAAATTTGTGTTTTCCCTTTATAACGAGTAAAAATTTATGTTTTTTCTTTGGTAACGAGTTCAAATTCATGTTTTCTTCTTATTAACGAGTTCAAATTTGTGTTTTTCTCTCGGTAACGAGTTGTCCTTCCGTAAAAAAAATGTCTTTTTCCCTAATAACGAGTTGACATCGCCGGAAATTTGTGTTTTCCCTTTATAACGAGTAGAAATTTGTGTTTTTTCTTTATAACGAGTAAAAATTTGTGTTTTTTCTTTGGTAACGGGTTCGAATTCATGTTTTCTTCTTATTAACGAGTTCAAATTTGTGTTTTTCTCTCGGTAACGAGTTGTCCTTCCGTAAAAAAAATGTCTTTTTCCCTAATAACGAGTTGACATCGCCGGAAATTTGTGTTTTCCCTTTATAACGAGTAAAAATTTGTGTTTTTTCTTTGGTAACGAGTTCAAATTCATGTTTTCTTCTTATTAACGAGTTCAAATTTGTGTTTTTCTCCGGTAACGAGTTGTCCTTCCGAAAAAAATGTCTTTTTCCCTAATAACGAGTTGACATCGCCGGAAATTTGTGTTTTCCCTTTATAACGAGTAAAAATTTGTGTTTTTTCTTTGGTAACGAGTTCGAATTCATGTTTTCTTCTTATTAACGAGTTCAAATTTGTGTTTTTCTCTCGGTAACGAGTTGTCCTTCCGTAAAAAAAAATGTCTTTTTCCCTAATAACGAGTTGACATCGCCGGAAATTTGTGTTTTCCCTTTATAACGAGTAAAAATTTGTGTTTTTTCTTTGGTAACGAGTTCGAATTCATGTTTTCTTCTTATTAACGAGTTCAAATTTGTGTTTTTCTCTCGGTAACGAGTTGTCCTTCCGTAAAAAAAATGTCTTTTTCCCTAATAACGAGTTGACATCGCCGGAAATTTGTGTTTTCCCTTTATAACGAGTAAAAATTTGTGTTTTTTCTTTGGTAACGAGTTCGAATTCATGTTTTCTTCTTATTAACGAGTTCAAATTTGTGTTTTTCTCTCGGTAACGAGTTGTCCTTCCGTAAAAAAAATGTCTTTTTCCCTAATAACGAGTTGACATCGCCGGAAATTTGTGTTTTCCCTTTATAACGAGTAAAAATTTGTGTTTTTTCTTTGGTAACGAGTTCGAATTCATGTTTTCTTCTTATTAACGAGTTCAAATTTGTGTTTTTCTCTCGGTAACGAGTTGTCCTTCCGTAAAAAAAAATGTCTTTTTCCCTAATAACGAGTGGACATCGCCGGAAATTTGTGTTTTCCCTTTATAACGAGTAAAAATTTATGTTTTTTCTTTGGTAACGAGTTCGAATTCATGTTTTCTACTTATTAACGAGTTCAAATTTGTGTTTTTCTCTCGGTAACGAGTTGTCCTTCCATTTAAAAAAAAATGTCTTTTTCCCTAATAACGAGTTGACATCGCCGGAAATTTGTGTTTTCCCTTTATAACGAGTAAAAATTTGTGTTTTTTCTTTGGTAACGAGTTCGAATTCATGTTTTCTTCTTATTAACGAGTTCAAATTTGTGTTTTTCTCTCGGTAACGAGTTGTCCTTCCGTTGAAAAAAATGTCTTTTTCCCTAATAATGAGTTGACATCGCCGGAAATTTGTGTTTTCCCTTTTTAACGAGTAAAAATTTGTGTTTTTTCTTTGGTAACGAGTTCGAATTCATGTTTTCTTCTTATTAACGAGTTCAAATTTGTGTTTTTCTCTCGGTAACGAGTTGTCCTTCCGAAAAAAATGTCTTTTTCCCTAATAACGAGTTGACATCGCCGGAAATTTGTGTTTTCCCTTTATAACGAGTAAAAATTTATGTTTTTTCTTTGGTAACGAGTTCAAATTCATGTTTTCTACTTATTAACGAGTTCAAATTTGTGTTTTTCTCTCGGTAACGAGTTGTCCTTCCGTAAAAAAATGTCTTTTTCCCTAATAACGAGTTGACATCGCCGGAAATTTGTGTTTTCCCTTTATAACGAGTAAAAATTTATGTTTTTTCTTGGTAACGAGTTCAAATTCATGTTTTCTACTTATTAACGAGTTCAAATTTGTGTTTTTCTCTCGGTAACGAGTTGTCCTTCCGTAAAATAATGTCTTTTTCCCTAATAACGAGTTGACATCGCCGGAAATTTGTGTTTTCCCTTTATAACGAGTAAAAATTTGTGTTTTTTCTTTGGTAACGAGTTCGAATTCATGTTTTCTTCTTATTAACGAGTTCAAATTTGTGTTTTTCTCTCGGTAACGAGTTGTCCTTCCGAAAAAAATGTCTTTTTCCCTAATAACGAGTTGACATCGCCGGAAATTTGTGTTTTCCCTTTATAACGAGTAGAAATTTGTGTTTTTTCTTTGGTAGCGAGTTCGAATTCATGTTTTCTTCTTATTAACGAGTTCAAATTTGTGTTTTTCTCTGGTAACGAGTTGTCCTTCCAGAAAAAATGTCTTTTTCCCTAATAACAAGTTGACATCACCGGAAATTTGTGTTTTCCCTTTATAACGAGTAGAAATTTGAGTTTTTTCTTTGGTAACGAGTTCGAATTCATGTTTTCTTCTTATTAACGAGTTCAAATTTGTGTTTTTCACTGGTAACGAGTTTTCCTTCCAAAAAAAAAGTCTTTTTCCCTAATAACGAGTTGACATCGCCGGAAATTTGTGTTTTCCCTTTATAACGAGTAAAAAATTATGTTTTTTCTTTGGTAACGAGTTCAAATTCATGTTTTCTACTTATTAACGAGTTCAAATTTGTGTTTTTCTCTGGTAACGAGTTGTCCTTCCAGAAAAAAATGTCTTTTTCCCTAATAACGAGTTGACATCGCCGGAAATTTGTGTTTTCCCTTTATAACGAGTAAAAATTTATGTTTTTTCTTTGGTAACGAGTTCAAATTCATGTTCATGTTTTCTACTTATTAACGAGTTCAAATTTGTGTTTTTCTCTGGTAACGAGTTGTCCTTCCAGAAAAAAATGTCTTTTCCCTAATAACGAGTTGACATCGCCGGAAATTTGTGTTTTCCCTTTATAACGAGTAACAATTTGTGTTTTTTCTTTGGTAACGAGTTCGAATTCATGTTTTCTTCTTATTAACGAGTTCAAATTTGTGTTTTTCTCTGGTAACGAGTTGTCCTTCCAGAAAAAAATGTCTTTTTCCCTAATAACGAGTTGACATCGCCGGAAATTTGTGTTTTCCCTTTGTAACGAGTAGAAATTTGTGTTTTTTCTTTGGTAACGAGTTTGAATTCATGTTTTCTTCTTATTAACGAGTTCAAATTTGTGTTTTTCTCTGGTAACGAGTTGTCCTTCCAGAAAAAATGTCTTTTTTCCTAATAACAAGTTGACATCACCGGAAATTTGTGTTTTCCCTTTATAACGAGTAGAAATTTGTGTTTTTTCTTGGGTAACGAGTTCGAATTCATGTTTTCTTCTTATTAACGAGTTCAAATTTTTGTTTTTCTCTGGTAACGAGTTGTCCTTCCAGAAAAAAATGTCTTTTTCCCTAAAAACGAGTTGACATCGCCGGAAATTTGTGTTTTCCCTTTATAACGAGTAAAAATTTATGTTTTTTCTTTGGTAACGAGTTCAAATTCATGTTTTCTACTTATTAACGTGTTCAAATTTGTGTTTTTCTCTGGTAACGAGTTGTCCTTCCAGAAAAAAAAGTCTTTTTCCCTAATAACGAGTTGACATCGCCGGAAATTTGTGTTTTCCCTTTATAACGAGTAGAAATTTGTGTTTTCTCTTTATAACGAGTAAAAATTTGTGTTTTTTCTTTGGTAACGGGTTCGAATTCATGTTTTCTTCTAATTACCGAGTTCAAATTTGTGTTTTTCTCTGGTAACAAGTTGTCCTTCCAGAAAATAATGTCTTTTTCCCTAATAACGAGTTGACATCGCCGGAAATTTGTGTTTTCCCTTTATAACGAGTAAAAATTTGTGTTTTTTCTTTGGTAACGAGTTCGAATTCATGTTTTCTTCTTATTAACGAGTTCAAATTTGTGTTTTTCTCTGGTAACGAGTTGTCCTTCCGTAAAAAAAATGTCTTTTTCCCTAATAACGAGTTGACATCGCCGGAAATTTGTGTTTTCCCTTTATAACGAGTAAAAATTTATGTTTTTTCTTTGGTAACGAGTTCAAATTCATGTTTTCTACTTATTAACGAGTTCAAATTTGTGTTTTTCTCTGGTAACGAGTTGTCCTTCCAGAAAAAAAATGTCTTTTTCCCTAATAACGAGTTGACATCGCCGGAAATTTGTGTTTTCCCTTTATAACGAGTAGAAATTTGTGTTTTCTCTTTATAACGAGTAAAAATTTGTGTTTTTTCTTTGGTAACGAGTTCGAATTCATGTTTTCTTTTTATTAACGAGTTCAAATTTGTGTTTTTCTCTGGTAACGAGTTGTCCTTCCAGAAAAAAAATGTCTTTTTCCCTAATAACGAGTTGACATCGCCGGAAATTTGTGTTTTCCCTTTATAACGAGTAAAAATTTATGTTTTTTCTTTGGTAACGAGTTCAAATTCATGTTTTCTACTTATTAACGAGTTCAAATTTGTGTTTTTCTCTGGTAACGAGTTGTCCTTCCAGGAAAAAAAAATGTCTTTTTCCCTAATAACGAGTTGACATCGCCGGAAATTTGTGTTTTCCCTTTATAACGAGTAAAAATTTATGTTTTTTCTTTGGTAACGAGTTCAAATTCATGTTCATGTTTTCTACTTATTAACGAGTTCAAATTTGTGTTTTTCTCTGGTAACGAGTTGTCCTTCCAGGAAAAAATGTCTTTTCCCTAATAACGAGTTGACATCGCCGGAAATTTGTGTTTTCTCTTTATAACGAGTAAAAATTTGTGTTTTTTCTTTGGTAACGAGTTCGAATTCATGTTTTCTTCTTATTAACGAGTTCAAATTTGTGTTTTTCTCTCGGTAACGAGTTGTCCTTCCGTAAAAAAAAATGTCTTTTTCCCTAATAACGAGTTGACATCGCCGGAAATTTGTGTTTTCCCTTTATAACGAGTAGAAATTTGTGTTTTTTCTTTGGTAACGATTTTGAATTCATGTTTTCTTCTTATTAACGAGTTCAAATTTGTGTTTTTCTCTGGTAACGAGTTGTCCTTCAGAAAAAAATGTCTTTTTCCCTAATAACGAGTTGACATCGCCGGAAATTTGTGTTTTCCCTTTATAACGAGTAGAAATTTGTGTTTTTCTTTATAACGAGTAAAAATTTGTGTTTTTTCTTTGGTAACGAGTTCGAATTCATGTTTTCTTCTTATTAACGAGTTCAAATTTGTGTTTTTCTCGGTAACGAGTTGTCCTTCCGTAAAAAAAAATGTCTTTTTCCCTAATAACGAGTTGACATCGCCGGAAATTTGTGTTTTCCCTTTATAACGAGTAAAAATTTATGTTTTTTCTTTGGTAACGAGTTCAAATTCATGTTTTCTACTTATTAACGAGTTCAAATTTGTGTTTTTCTCTCGGTAACGAGTTGTCCTTCCGTAAAAAAAAATGTCTTTTTCCCTAATAACGAGTTGACATCGCCGGAAATTTGTGTTTTCCCTTTATAACGAGTAAAAATTTATGTTTTTTCTTTGGTAACGAGTTCAAATTCATGTTTTCTACTTATTAACGAGTTCAAATTTGTGTTTTTCTCTCGGTAACGAGTTGTCCTTCCGAAAAAAATGTCTTTTTCCCTAATAACGAGTTGACATCGCCGGAAATTTGTGTTTTCCCTTTATAACGAGTAGAAATTTGTGTTTTCTCTTTATAACGAGTAAAAATTTGTGTTTTTTCTTTGGTAACGAGTTCGAATTCATGTTTTCTTCTTATTAACGAGTTCAAATTTGTGTTTTTCTCTCGGTAACGAGTTGTCCTTCCGTAAAAAATGTCTTTTTCCCTAATAACGAGTTGACATCGCCGGAAATTTGTGTTTTCCCTTTATAACGAGTAAAAATTTGTGTTTTTTCTTTGGTAACGAGTTCGAATTCATGTTTTCTTCTTATTAACGAGTTCAAATTTGTGTTTTTCTCTCGGTAACGAGTTGTCCTTCCGTAAAAAAAAATGTCTTTTTCCCTAATAACGAGTTGACATCGCCGGAAATTTGTGTTTTCCCTTTATAACGAGTAAAAATTTATGTTTTTTCTTTGGTAACGAGTTCAAATTCATGTTTTCTACTTATTAACGAGTTCAAATTTGTGTTTTTCTCTCGGTAACGAGTTGTCCTTCCGTAAAAAAAATGTCTTTTTCCCTAATAACGAGTTGACATCGCCGGAAATTTGTGTTTTCCCTTTATAACGAGTAGAAATTTGTGTTTTCTCTTTATAACGAGTAAAAATTTGTGTTTTTTCTTTGGTAACGAGTTCGAATTCATGTTTTCTTTTTATTAACGAGTTCAAATTTGTGTTTTTCTCTGGTAACGAGTTGTCCTTCCAGAAAAAAATGTCTTTTTCCCTAATAACGAGTTGACATCGCCGGAAATTTGTGTTTTCCCTTTATAACGAGTAAAAATTTATGTTTTTTCTTTGGTAACGAGTTCAAATTCATGTTTTCTACTTATTAACGAGTTCAAATTTGTGTTTTTCTCTCGGTAACGAGTTGTCCTTCCGTAAAAAAAAATGTCTTTTTCCCTAATAACGAGTTGACATCGCCGGAAATTTGTGTTTTCCCTTTATAACGAGTAAAAATTTATGTTTTTTCTTTGGTAACGAGTTCAAATTCATGTTTTCTACTTATTAACGAGTTCAAATTTGTGTTTTTCTCTCGGTAACGAGTTGTCCTTCCGTAAAAAAATGTCTTTTTCCCTAATAACGAGTTGACATCGCCGGAAATTTGTGTTTTCCCTTTATAACGAGTAGAAATTTGTGTTTTCTCTTTATAACGAGTAAAAATTTGTGTTTTTTCTTTGGTAACGAGTTCGAATTCATGTTTTCTTCTAATTAACGAGTTCAAATTTGTGTTTTTCTCTCGGTAACGAGTTGTCCTTCCGTAAAAAAATGTCTTTTTCCCTAATAACGAGTTGACATCGCCGGAAATTTGTGTTTTCCCTTTATAACGAGTAAAAATTTATGTTTTTTCTTTGGTAACGAGTTCGAATTCATGTTTTCTTCTTATTAACGAGTTCAAATTTGTGTTTTTCTCTCGGTAACGAGTTGTCCTTCCGTAAAAAAAATGTCTTTTTCCCTAATAACGAGTTGACATCGCCGGAAATTTGTGTTTTCCCTTTATAACGAGTAAAAATTTATGTTTTTTCTTTGGTAACGAGTTCAAATTCATGTTTTCTACTTATTAACGAGTTCAAATTTGTGTTTTTCTCTCGGTAACGAGTTGTCCTTCCGTAAAAAAAAATGTCTTTTTCCCTAATAACGAGTTGACATCGCCGGAAATTTGTGTTTTCCCTTTATAACGAGTAGAAATTTGTGTTTTCTCTTTATAACGAGTAAAAATTTGTGTTTTTTCTTTGGTAACGGGTTCGAATTCATGTTTTCTTCTAATTAACGAGTTCAAATTTGTGTTTTTCTCTCGGTAACGAGTTGTCCTTCCGTAAAATAATGTCTTTTTCCCTAATAACGAGTTGACATCGCCGGAAATTTGTGTTTTCCCTTTATAACGAGTAAAAATTTGTGTTTTTTCTTTGGTAACGAGTTCGAATTCATGTTTTCTTCTTATTAACGAGTTCAAATTTGTGTTTTTCTCTCGGTAACGAGTTGTCCTTCCGTAAAAAAAAATGTCTTTTTCCCTAATAACGAGTTGACATCGCCGGAAATTTGTGTTTTCCCTTTATAACGAGTAAAAATTTATGTTTTTTCTTTGGTAACGAGTTCAAATTCATGTTTTCTACTTATTAACGAGTTCAAATTTGTGTTTTTCTCTCGGTAACGAGTTGTCCTTCCGTAAAAAAAAATGTCTTTTTCCCTAATAACGAGTTGACATCGCCGGAAATTTGTGTTTTCCCTTTATAACGAGTAGAAATTTGTGTTTTCTCTTTATAACGAGTAAAAATTTGTGTTTTTTCTTTGGTAACGAGTTCGAATTCATGTTTTCTTCTTATTAACGAGTTCAAATTTGTGTTTTTCTCTCGGTAACGAGTTGTCCTTCCGTAAAAAATGTCTTTTTCCCTAATAACGAGTTGACATCGCCGGAAATTTGTGTTTTCCCTTTATAACGAGTAAAAATTTATGTTTTTTCTTTGGTAACGAGTTCGAATTCATGTTTTCTTCTTATTAACGAGTTCAAATTTGTGTTTTTCTCTCGGTAACGAGTTGTCCTTCCGTAAAAAAAATGTCTTTTTCCCTAATAACGAGTTGACATCGCCGGAAATTTGTGTTTTCCCTTTATAACGAGTAAAAATTTATGTTTTTTCTTTGGTAACGAGTTCAAATTCATGTTTTCTACTTATTAACGAGTTCAAATTTGTGTTTTTCTCTCGGTAACGAGTTGTCCTTCCGTAAAAAAAAATGTCTTTTTCCCTAATAACGAGTTGACATCGCCGGAAATTTGTGTTTTCCCTTTATAACGAGTAGAAATTTGTGTTTTCTCTTTATAACGAGTAAAAATTTGTGTTTTTTCTTTGGTAACGGGTTCGAATTCATGTTTTCTTCTAATTAACGAGTTCAAATTTGTGTTTTTCTCTCGGTAACGAGTTGTCCTTCCGTAAAAAATGTCTTTTTCCCTAATAACGAGTTGACATCGCCGGAAATTTGTGTTTTCCCTTTATAACGAGTAAAAATTTATGTTTTTTCTTTGGTAACGAGTTCGAATTCATGTTTTCTTCTTATTAACGAGTTCAAATTTGTGTTTTTCTCTCGGTAACGAGTTGTCCTTCCGTAAAAAAAATGTCTTTTTCCCTAATAACGAGTTGACATCGCCGGAAATTTGTGTTTTCCCTTTATAACGAGTAAAAATTTATGTTTTTTCTTTGGTAACGAGTTCAAATTCATGTTTTCTACTTATTAACGAGTTCAAATTTGTGTTTTTCTCCGGTAACGAGTTGTCCTTCCGTAAAAAAAAATGTCTTTTTCCCTAATAACGAGTTGACATCGCCGGAAATTTGTGTTTTCCCTTTATAACGAGTTGAAATTTGTGTTTTCTCTTTATAACGAGTAAAAATTTGTGTTTTTTCTTTGGTAACGGAGTTCGAATTCATGTTTTCTTCTAATTAACGAGTTCAAATTTGTGTTTTTCTCTCGGTAACGAGTTGTCCTTCCGTAAAATAATGTCTTTTTCCCTAATAACGAGTTGACATCGCCGGAAATTTGTGTTTTCCTTTATAACGAGTAAAAATTTGTGTTTTCGAATTTGTGTTTTCTTTATAACGAGTAAAAATTTGTGTTTTTTTTCTTTGGTAACGGGTTCGAATTCATGTTTTCTTCTTATTAACGAGTTCAAATTTGTGTTTTTCTCTCGGTAACGAGTTGTCCTTCCGTAAAATAATGTCTTTTTCCCTAATAACGAGTTGACATCGCCGGAAATTTGTGTTTTCCCTTTATAACGAGTAAAAATTTGTGTTTTTTCTTTGGTAACGAGTTCGAATTCATGTTTTCTTCTTATTAACGAGTTCAAATTTGTGTTTTTCTCTCGGTAACGAGTTGTCCTTCGTAAAAAAAAATGTCTTTTTCCCTAATAACGAGTTGACATCGCCGGAAATTTGTGTTTTCCCTTTATAACGAGTAAAAATTTATGTTTTTTCTTTGGTAACGAGTTCAAATTCATGTTTTCTTCTTATTAACGAGTTCAAATTTGTGTTTTTCTCTCGGTAACGAGTTGTCCTTCCGTAAAAAATGTCTTTTTCCCTAATAACGAGTTGACATCGCCGGAAATTTGTGTTTTCCCTTTATAACGAGTAGAAATTTGTGTTTTCTCTTTATAACGAGTAAAAATTTGTGTTTTTTCTTTGGTAACGAGTTTGAATTCATGTTTTCTTCTTATTAACGAGTTCAAATTTGTGTTTTTCTCTGGTAACGAGTTGTCCTTCCAGAAAAAATGTCTTTTTCCCTAATAACGAGTTGACATCGCCGGAAATTTGTGTTTTCCCTTTATAACGAGTAAAAATTTATGTTTTTTCTTTGGTAACGAGTTCAAATTCATGTTTTCTACTTATTAACGAGTTCAAATTTGTGTTTTTCTCTCGGTAACGAGTTGTCCTTCCGTAAAAAAATGTCTTTTTCCCTAATAACGAGTTGACATCGCCGGAAATTTGTGTTTTCCCTTTATAACGAGTAAAAATTTGTGTTTTTTCTTTGGTAACGAGTTCAAATTCATGTTTTCTACTTATTAACGAGTTCAAATTTGTGTTTTTCTCTCGGTAACGAGTTGTCCTTCCGTAAAAAATGTCTTTTTCCCTAATAACGAGTTGACATCGCCGGAAATTTGTGTTTTCCCTTTATAACGAGTAGAAATTTGTGTTTTCTCTTTATAACGAGTAAAAATTTGTGTTTTTTCTTTGGTAACGGGTTCGAATTCATGTTTTCTTCTAATTAACGAGTTCAAATTTGTGTTTTTCTCTCGGTAACGAGTTGTCCTTCCGTAAAAAATGTCTTTTTCCCTAATAACGAGTTGACATCGCCGGAAATTTGTGTTTTCCCTTTATAACGAGTAAAAATTTGTGTTTTTTCTTTGGTAACGAGTTCGAATTCATGTTTTCTTCTTATTAACGAGTTCAAATTTGTGTTTTTCTCTCGGTAACGAGTTGTCCTTCCGTAAAAAAATGTCTTTTTCCCTAATAACGAGTTGACATCGCCGGAAATTTGTGTTTTCCCTTTATAACGAGTAAAAATTTGTGTTTTTTCTTTGGTAACGAGTTCGAATTCATGTTTTCTTCTTATTAACGAGTTCAAATTTGTGTTTTTCTCTCGGTAACGAGTTGTCCTTCCGTAGAAAAAAATGTCTTTTTCCCTAATAACGAGTTGACATCGCCGGAAATTTGTGTTTTCCCTTTATAACGAGTAAAAATTTATGTTTTTTCTTTGGTAACGAGTTCAAATTCATGTTTTCTACTTATTAACGAGTTCAAATTTGTGTTTTTCTCTCGGTAACGAGTTGTCCTTCCGTAAAAAAAAAAATGTCTTTTTCCCTAATAACGAGTTGACATCGCCGGAAATTTGTGTTTTCCCTTTATAACGAGTAGAAATTTGTGTTTTCTCTTTATAACGAGTAAAAATTTGTGTTTTTTCTTTGGTAACGGGTTCGAATTCATGTTTTCTTCTAATTAACGAGTTCAAATTTGTGTTTTTCTCTCGGTAACGAGTTGTCCTTCCATAAAATAATGTCTTTTTCCCTAATAACGAGTTGACATCGCCGGAAATTTGTGTTTTCCCTTTATAACGAGTAAAAATTTGTGTTTTTTCTTTGGTAACGAGTTCGAATTCATGTTTTCTTCTTATTAACGAGTTCAAATTTGTGTTTTTCTCTCGGTAACGAGTTGTCCTTCCGTAAAAAAATGTCTTTTTCCCTAATAACGAGTTGACATCGCCGGAAATTTGTGTTTTCCCTTTATAACGAGTAAAAATTTATGTTTTTCTTTGGTAACGAGTTCGAATTCATGTTTTCTTCTTATTAACGAGTTCAAATTTGTGTTTTTCTCTCGGTAACGAGTTGTCCTTCCAAAAAAAATGTCTTTTTCCCTAATAACGAGTTGACATCGCCGGAAATTTGTGTTTTCCCTTTATAACGAGTAAAAATTTATGTTTTTTCTTTGGTAACGAGTTCAAATTCATGTTTTCTACTTATTAACGAGTTCAAATTTGTGTTTTTCTCTCGGTAACGAGTTGTCCTTCCGTAAAAAAAATGTCTTTTTCCCTAATAACGAGTTGACATCGCCGGAAATTTGTGTTTTCCCTTTATAACGAGTAAAAATTTGTTTTTTCTTTGGTAACGAGTTCGAATTCATGTTTTCTTCTTATTAACGAGTTCAAATTTGTGTTTTTCTCTCGGTAACGAGTTGTCCTTCCAAAAAAAAATGTCTTTTTCCCTAATAACGAGTTGACATCGCCGGAAATTTGTGTTTTCCCTTTATAACGAGTAAAAATTTATGTTTTTTCTTTGGTAACGAGTTCAAATTCATGTTTTCTACTTATTAACGAGTTCAAATTTGTGTTTTTCTCTGGTAACGAGTTGTCCTTCCAAAAAAAAATGTCTTTTTCCCTAATAACGAGTTGACATCGCCGGAAATTTGTGTTTTCCCTTTATAACGAGTAGAAATTTGTGTTTTCTCTTTTGTGTTTTTTCTTTGGTAACGAGTTCGAATTCATGTTTTCTTCTTATTAACGAGTTCAAATTTGTGTTTTTCTCTCGGTAACGAGTTGTCCTTCCGTAAAAAAATGTCTTTTTCCCTAATAACGAGTTGACATCGCCGGAAATTTGTGTTTTCCCTTTATAACGAGTAAAAATTTGTGTTTTTTCTTTGGTAACGAGTTCGAATTCATGTTTTCTTCTTATTAACGAGTTCAAATTTGTGTTTTTCTCTCGGTAACGAGTTGTCCTTCCGTAAAAAATGTCTTTTTCCCTAATAACGAGTTGACATCGCCGGAAATTTGTGTTTTCCCTTTATAACGAGTAGAAATTTGTGTTTTTTCTTTGGTAACGAGTTCGAATTCATGTTTTCTTCTTATTAACGAGTTCAAATTTGTGTTTTTCTCTCGGTAACGAGTTGTCCTTCCGTAAAAAATGTCTTTTTCCCTAATAACGAGTTGACATGTGTTTTCCCCGGAAATTTGTGTTTTCCTTTATAACGAGTAAAAATTTGTGTTTTTTCTTTGGTAACGAGTTCGAATTCATGTTTTCTTCTTATTAACGAGTTCAAATTTGTGTTTTTCTCTCGGTAACGAGTTGTCCTTCCGTAAAAAAAAATGTCTTTTTTCCTTAATAACGAGTTGACATCGCCGGAAATTTGTGTTTTCTCTTTATAACGAGTAAAAATTTGTGTTTTTTCTTTGGTAACGAGTTCGAATTCATGTTTTCTTCTTATTAACGAGTTCAAATTTGTGTTTTTCTCTCGGTAACGAGTTGTCCTTGTAGAAAAAAATGTCTTTTTCCCTAATAACGAGTTGACATCGCCGGAAATTTGTGTTTTCCCCTTTATAACGAGTAGAAATTTGTGTTTTTTCTTTGGTAACGAGTTCGAATTCATGTTTTCTTCTTATTAACGAGTTCAAATTTGTGTTTTTCTCGGTAACGAGTTGTCCTTCCGTAAAAAAATGTCTTTTTCCCTAATAACGAGTTGACATCGCCGGAAATTTGTGTTTTCCCCCTTTATAACGAGTAAAAATTTGTGTTTTTTCTTTGGTAACGAGTTCGAATTCATGTTTTCTTCTTATTAACGAGTTCAAATTTGTGTTTTTCTCTCGGTAACGAGTTGTCCTTCCGTAAAAAATGTCTTTTTCCCTAATAACGAGTTGACATCGCCGGAAATTTGTGTTTTTCCTTTATAACGAGTAAAAATTTGTGTTTTTTCTTTGGTAACGAGTTCGAATTCATGTTTTCTTCTTATTAACGAGTTCAAATTTGTGTTTTTCTCTGGTAACGAGTTGTCCTTGTAGAAAAAATGTCTTTTTCCCTAATAACGAGTTGACATCGCCGGAAATTTGTGTTTTCCCTTTATAACGAGTAAAAATTTATGTTTTTTCTTTGGTAACGAGTTCAAATTCATGTTTTCTACTTATTAACGAGTTCAAATTTGTGTTTTTCTCTGGTAAGAGTTGTCCTTCCAGAAAAAAATGTCTTTTTCCCTAATAACGAGTTGACATCGCCGGAAATTTGTGTTTTCCCTTTATAACGAGTAGAAATTTGTGTTTTCTCTTTATAACGAGTAAAAATTTGTGTTTTTTCTTTGGTAACGAGTTCGAATTCATGTTTTCTTCTAATTAACGAGTTCAAATTTGTGTTTTTCTCTCGGTAACGAGTTGTCCTTCCGTAAAATAATGTCTTTTTCCCTAATAACGAGTTGACATCGCCGGAAATTTGTGTTTTCCTTTATAACGAGTAAAAATTTATGTTTTTTCTTTGGTAACGAGTTCAAATTCATGTTTTCTACTTATTAACGAGTTCAAATTTGTGTTTTTCTCTCGGTAACGAGTTGTCCTTCCGTAAAAAAATGTCTTTTTCCCTAATAACGAGTTGACATCGCCGGAAATTTGTGTTTTCCCTTTATAACGAGTAGAAATTTGTGTTTTTTCTTTGGTAACGAGTTCAAATTCATGTTTTCTTCTTTTAACGAGTTAACAAATTTGTGTTTTTCTCTCGGTAACGAGTTGTCCTTGTAGATTAAATGTATTTTTTTCCCTAATAACGAGTTGACATCGTTGGAAATTTGTGTTTTCTCTTTATAACGAGTAAAAATTTATGTTTTTTCTTTGGTAACGAGTTCAAATTCATGTTTTCTACTTATTAACGAGTTCAAATTTGTGTTTTTCTCTCGGTAACGAGTTGTCCTTCCGTAAAAAAAATGTCTTTTTCCCTAATAACGAGTTGACATCGCCGGAAATTTGTGTTTTCCCTTTATAACGAGTAGAAATTTGTGTTTTCTCTTTATGTAAAAATTTGTGTTTTTTCTTTGGTAACGAGTTCGAATTCATGTTTTCTTCTTATTAACGAGTTCAAATTTGTGTTTTTCTCTCGGTAACGAGTTGTCCTTCCGTAAAAAATGTCTTTTTCCCTAATAACGAGTTGACATCGCCGGAAATTTGTGTTTTCCCTTTATAACGAGTAGAAATTTGTGTTTTCTCTTTATAACGAGTAAAAATTTGTGTTTTTTCTTTGGTAACGGGTTCGAATTCATGTTTTCTTCTAATTAACGAGTTCAAATTTGTGTTTTTCTCTCGGTAACGAGTTGTCCTTCCGTAAAATAATGTCTTTTTCCCTAATAACGAGTTGACATCGCCGGAAATTTGTGTTTTCCCTTTATAACGAGTAAAAATTTGTGTTTTTTCTTTGGTAACGAGTTCGAATTCATGTTTTCTACTTATTAACGAGTTCAAATTTGTGTTTTTCTCTCGGTAACGAGTTGTCCTTCCGAAAAAAATGTCTTTTTCCCTAATAACGAGTTGACATCGCCGGAAATTTGTGTTTTCCCTTTATAACGAGTAAAAATTTATGTTTTTTCTTTGGTAACGAGTTCAAATTCATGTTTTCTACTTATTAACGAGTTCAAATTTGTGTTTTTCTCTGGTAACGAGTTGTCCTTCCAGAAAAAAATGTCTTTTTCCCTAATAACGAGTTGACATCGCCGGAAATTTGTGTTTTCCCTTTATAACGAGTAGAAATTTGTGTTTTATCTTTATAACGAGTAAAAATTTGTGTTTTTTCTTTGGTAACGGGTTCGAATTCATGTTTTCTTCTAATTAACGAGTTCAAATTTGTGTTTTTCTCTGGTAACGAGTTGTCCTTCCATAAAATAATGTCTTTTTCCCAAATAACGAGTTGACATCGCCGGAAATTTGTGTTTTCCCTTTATAACGAGTAAAAATTTGTGTTTTTTCTTTGGTAACGAGTTCAAATTCATGTTTTCTACTTATTAACGAGTTCAAATTTGTGTTTTTCTCTCGGTAACGAGTTGTCCTTCCGTAAAAAATGTCTTTTTCCCTAATAACGAGTTGACATCGCCGGAAATTTGTGTTTTCCCTTTATAACGAGTAGAAATTTGTGTTTTTTCTTTGGTAACGAGTTCGAATTCATGTTTTCTTCTTATTAACGAGTTCAAATTTGTGTTTTTCTCTCGGTAACGAGTTGTCCTTCCGTAAAAAATGTCTTTTTCCCAAATAACGAGTTGACATCGCCGGAAATTTGTGTTTTCCCTTTATAACGAGTAGAAATTTGTGTTTTCTCTTTATAACGAGTAAAAATTTGTGTTTTTTCTTTGGTAACGGGTTCGAATTCATGTTTTCTTCTAATTAACGAGTTCAAATTTGTGTTTTTCTCTCGGTAACGAGTTGTCCTTCCGTAAAAAAATGTCTTTTTCCCTAATAACGAGTTGACATCGCCGGAAATTTGTGTTTTCCCTTTATAACGAGTAAAAATTTGTGTTTTTTCTTTGGTAACGAGTTCAAATTCATGTTTTCTACTTATTAACGAGTTCAAATTTGTGTTTTTCTCTCGGTAACGAGTTGTCCTTCCGTAAAAAAATGTCTTTTTCCCTAATAACGAGTTGACATCGCCGGAAATTTGTGTTTTCCCTTTATAACGAGTAGAAATTTGTGTTTTTTCTTTGGTAACGAGTTCGAATTCATGTTTTCTTCTTATTAACGAGTTCAAATTTGTGTTTTTCTCTCGGTAACGAGTTGTCCTTCCGTAAAAAAAAATGTCTTTTTCCCTAATAACGAGTTGACATCGCCGGAAATTTGTGTTTTCCCTTTATAACGAGTAGAAATTTGTGTTTTCTCTTTATAACGAGTAAAAATTTGTGTTTTTTCTTTGGTAACGAGTTCGAATTCATGTTTTCTTCTAATTAACGAGTTCAAATTTGTGTTTTTCTCTGGTAACGAGTTGTCCTTCCAGAAAAAAATGTCTTTTTCCCTAATAACGAGTTGACATCGCCGGAAATTTGTGTTTTCCCTTTATAACGAGTAAAAATTTGTGTTTTTTCTTTGGTAACGAGTTCGAATTCATGTTTTCTTCTTATTAACGAGTTCAAATTTGTGTTTTTCTCTCGGTAACGAGTTGTCCTTCCGAAAAAAATGTCTTTTTCCCTAATAACGAGTTGACATCGCCGGAAATTTGTGTTTTCCCTTTATAACGAGTAAAAATTTGTGTTTTTTCTTTGGTAACGAGTTCAAATTCATGTTTTCTACATATTAACGAGTTCAAATTTGTGTTTTTCTCTCGGTAACGAGTTGTCCTTCCGAAAAAAAAATGTCTTTTTCCCTAATAACGAGTTGACATCGCCGGAAATTTGTGTTTTCCCTTTATAACGAGTAAATTTGTGTTTTTTCTTTGGTAACGAGTTCGAATTCATGTTTTCTTCTTATTAACGAGTTCAAATTTGTGTTTTTCTCTCGGTAACGAGTTGTCCTTCCGTAAAAAAAAATGTCTTTTTCCCTAATAACGAGTTGACATCGCCGGAAATTTGTGTTTTCCCTTTATAACGAGTAAAATTTTTGTTTTTTCTTTGGTAACGAGTTCGAATTCATGTTTTCTTCTTATTAACGAGTTCAAATTTGTGTTTTTCTCTCGGTAACGAGTTGTCCTTGTAAAAAAAAAAATGTCTTTTTCCCTAATAACGAGTTGACATCGCCGGAAATTTGTGTTTTCCTTTATAACGAGTAAAAATTTGTGTTTTTTCTTTGGTAACGAGTTCAAATTCATGTTTTCTACTTATTAACGAGTTCAAATTTGTGTTTTTCTCTCGGTAACGAGTTGTCCTTCCGAAAAAAATGTCTTTTTCCCTAATAACGAGTTGACATCGCCGGAAATTTGTGTTTTCCCTTTATAACGAGTAGAAATTTGTGTTTTCTCTTTATAACGAGTAAAAATTTGTGTTTTTTCTTTGGTAACGGGTTCGAATTCATGTTTTCTTCTAATTAACGAGTTCAAATTTGTGTTTTTCTCTGGTAACGAGTTGTCCTTCTAGAAAATAATGTCTTTTTCCCTAATAACGAGTTGACATCGCCGGAAATTTGTGTTTTCCCTTTATACCGAGTAAAATTTTGTGTTTTTCTTTGGTAACGAGTTCGAATTCATGTTTTCTTCTTATTAACGAGTTCAAATTTGTGTTTTTCTCTCGTAACGAGTTGTCCTTCCAGAAAAAAATGTCTTTTTCCCTAATAACGAGTTGACATCGCCGGAAATTTGTGTTTTCCCTTTATAACGAGTAGAAATTTGTGTTTTCTCTTTATAACGAGTAAAAATTTGTGTTTTTTCTTTGGTAACGAGTTCGAATTCATGTTTTCTTCAAATTAACGAGTTCAAATTTGTGTTTTTCTCTCGGTAACGAGTTGTCCTTCCGTAAAAAAATGTCTTTTTCCCTAATAACGAGTTGACATCGCCGGAAATTTGTGTTTTCCCTTTATAACGAGTAAAAATTTGTGTTTTTTCTTTGGTAACGAGTTCAAATTCATGTTTTCTACTTATTAACGAGTTCAAATTTGTGTTTTTCTCTCGGTAACGAGTTGTCCTTCCGAAAAAAATGTCTTTTTCCCTAATAACGAGTTGACATCGCCGGAAATTTGTGTTTTCCCTTTATAACGAGTAAAAATTTGTGTTTTTTCTTTGGTAACGAGTTCAAATTCATGTTTTCTACTTATTAACGAGTTCAAATTTGTGTTTTTCTCTCGGTAACGAGTTGTCCTTCCAGAAAAATGTCTTTTTCCCTAATAACGAGTTGACATCGCCGGAAATTTGTGTTTTCCCTTTATAACGAGTAGAAATTTGTGTTTTATCTTTATAACGAGTAATAATTTGTGTTTTTTCTTTGGTAACGGGTTCGAATTCATGTTTTCTTCTAATTAACGAGTTCAAATTTGTGTTTTTCTCTGGTAACGAGTTATCCTTCCAGAAAAAAATGTCTTTTTCCCAAATAACGAGTTGACATCGCCGGAAATTTGTGTTTTCCCTTTATAACGAGTAGAAATTTGTGTTTTCTCTTTATAACGAGTAAAAATTTGTGTTTTTTCTTTGGTAACGAGTTCGAATTCATGTTTTCTTCTAATTAACGAGTTCAAATTTGGTTTTTCTCTCGGTAACGAGTTGTCCTTCCGTAAAATAATGTCTTTTTCCCTAATAACGAGTTGACATCGCCGGAAATTTGTGTTTTCCCTTTATAACGAGTAAAATTTGTGTGTTTTTTCTTTATAACGAGTTCAAATTCATGTTTTCTTCTTATTAACGAGTTCAAATTTGTGTTTTTCTCTCGGTAACGAGTTGTCCTTCCGAAAAAAATGTCTTTTTCCCTAATAACGAGTTGACATCGCCGGAAATTTGTGTTTTAACGAGTAGAAATTTGTGTTTTCTCTTTATAACGAGTAAAAATTTGTGTTTTTTCTTTGGTAACGAGTTCGAATTCATGTTTTCTTCTAATTAACGAGTTCAAATTTGTGTTTTTCTCTCGGTAACGAGTTGTCCTTCCGTAAAAAATGTCTTTTTCCCTAATAACGAGTTGACATCGCCGGAAATTTGTGTTTTCCCTTTATAACGAGTAAAAATTTGTGTTTTTTCTTTGGTAACGAGTTCAAATTCATGTTTTCTACTTATTAACGAGTTCAAATTTGTGTTTTTCTCTGGGTAACGAGTTGTCCTTCCGAAAAAAATGTCTTTTTCCCTAATAACGAGTTGACATCGCCGGAAATTTGTGTTTTCCCTTTATAACGAGTAGAAATTTGTGTTTTATCTTTATAACGAGTAATAATTTGTGTTTTTTCTTTGGTAACGGGTTCGAATTCATGTTTTCTTCTAATTAACGAGTTCAAATTTGTGTTTTTCTCTGGTAACGAGTTATCCTTCCAGAAAAAAATGTCTTTTTCCCAAATAACGAGTTGACATCGCCGGAAATTTGTGTTTTCCCTTTATAACGAGTAGAAATTTGTGTTTTCTCTTTATAACGAGTAATAATTTGTCTTTTTCCCTAATAACGAGTTGACATCGCCGGAAATTTGTGTTTTCCCTTTATAACGAGTAGAAATTTGTGTTTTATCTTTATAACGAGTAATAATTTGTGTTTTTTCTTTGGTAACGGGTTCGAATTCATGTTTTCTTCTAATTAACGAGTTCAAATTTGTGTTTTTCTCTGGTAACGAGTTATCCTTCCAGAAAAAAATGTCTTTTTCCCAAATAACGAGTTGACATCGCCGGAAATTTGTGTTTTCCCTTTATAACGAGTAGAAATTTGTGTTTTCTCTTTATAACGAGTAAAAATTTGTGTTTTTTCTTTGGTAACGAGTTCGAATTCATGTTTTCTTCTAATTAACGAGTTCAAATTTGGGTTTTTCTCTCGGTAACGAGTTGTCCTTCAGAAAATAATGTCTTTTTCCCTAATAACGAGTTGACATCGCCGGAAATTTGTGTTTTCCCTTTATAACGAGTAAAAATTTATGTTTTTTCTTTGGTAACGAGTTCAAATTCATGTTTTCTACTTATTAACGAGTTCAAATTTGTGTTTTTCTCTCGGTAACGAGTTGTCCTTCCAGAAAAAAATGTCTTTTTCCCTAATAACGAGTTGACATCGCCGGAAATTTGTGTTTTCCCTTTATAACGAGTAGAAATTTGTGTTTTCTCTTTATAACGAGTAAAAATTTGTGTTTTTTCTTTGGTAAAGGGTTCGAATTCATGTTTTCTTCTAATTAACGAGTTCAAATTTGTGTTTTTCTCTGGTAACGAGTTGTCCTTCCGAAAAAAAAATGTCTTTTTCCCTAATAACGAGTTGACATCGCCGGAAATTTGTGTTTTCCCTTTATAACGAGTAAAAATTTGTGTTTTTTCTTTGGTAACGAGTTCAAATTCATGTTTTCTACTTATTAACGAGTTCAAATTTGTGTTTTTCTCTCGGTAACGAGTTGTCCTTCCGAAAAAAATGTCTTTTTCCTAATAACGAGTTGACATCGCCGGAAATTTGTGTTTTCCCTTTATAACGAGTAGAAGTTTGTGTTTTTTCTTTGGTAACGAGTTCGAATTCATGTTTTCTTCTTATTAACGAGTTCAAATTTGTGTTTTTCTCTCGGTAACGAGTTGTCCTTCCGTAAAAAAAAATGTCTTTTTCCCTAATAACGAGTTGACATCGCCGGAAATTTGTGTTTTCCCTTTATAACGAGTAGAAATTTGTGTTTTCTCTTTATAACGAGTAAAAATTTGTGTTTTTTCTTTGGTAACGGGTTCGAATTCATGTTTTCTTCTAATTAACGAGTTCAAATTTGGGTTTTTCTCTGGTAACGAGTTGTCCTTCCGGAAAAAAATGTATTTTTCCCTAATAACGAGTTGACATCGCCGGAAATTTGTGTTTTCCCTTTATAACGAGTAAAAATTTGTGTTTTTTCTTTGGTAACGAGTTCGAATTCATGTTTTCTTCTTATTAACGAGTTCAAATTTGTGTTTTTCTCTCGGTAACGAGTTGTCCTTCCGAAAAAAAATGTCTTTTTCCCTAATAACGAGTTGACATCGCCGGAAATTTGTGTTTTCCCTTTATAACGAGTAAAAATTTATGTTTTTTCTTTGGTAACGAGTTCGAATTCATGTTTTCTTCTTATTAACGAGTTCAAATTTGTGTTTTTCTCTCGGTAACGAGTTGTCCTTCCGTAAAAAAAAATGTCTTTTTCCCTAATAACGAGTTGACATCGCCGGAAATTTGTGTTTTCCCTTTATAACGAGTAAAAATTTGTGTTTTTTCTTTGGTAACGAGTTCGAATTCATGTTTTCTTCTTATTAACGAGTTCAAATTTGTGTTTTTCTCTCGGTAACGAGTTGTCCTTCCGAAAAAAATGTCTTTTTCCCTAATAACGAGTTGACATCGCCGGAAATTTGTGTTTTCCCTTTATAACGAGTAAAAATTTGTGTTTTTTCTTTGGTAACGAGTTCAAATTCATGTTTTCTACTTATTAACGAGTTCAAATTTGTGTTTTTCTCTCGGTAACGAGTTGTCCTTCCGAAAAAAAATGTCTTTTTCCCTAATAACGAGTTGACATCGCCGGAAATTTGTGTTTTCCCTTTATAACGAGTAGAAATTTGTGTTTTTTTCCCTTTATAACGAGTAAAAATTTGTGTTTTTTCTTTGGTAACGAGTTCGAATTCATGTTTTCTTCTAATTAACGAGTTCAAATTTGTGTTTTTCTCTCGGTAACGAGTTGTCCTTCCGAAAATAATGTCTTTTTCCCTAATAACGAGTTGACATCGCCGGAAATTTGTGTTTTCCCTTTATACCGAGTAAAATTTTGTGTTTTTCCTTTGGTAACGAGTTCGAATTCATGTTTTCTTCTTATTAACGAGTTCAAATTTGTGTTTTTCTCTCGGTAACGAGTTGTCCTTCCGAAAAAAATGTCTTTTTCCCTAATAACGAGTTGACATCGCCGGAAATTTGTGTTTTCCCTTTATAACGAGTAAAAATTTATGTTTTTTCTTTGGTAACGAGTTCAAATTCATGTTTTCTACTTATTAACGAGTTCAAATTTGTGTTTTTCTCTCGGTAACGAGTTGTCCTTCCGAAAAAAAATGTCTTTTTCCCTAATAACGAGTTGACATCGCCGGAAATTTGTGTTTTCCCTTTATAACGAGTAGAAATTTGTGTTTTCTCTTTATAACGAGTAAAAATTTGTGTTTTTTCTTTGGTAACGGGTTCGAATTCATGTTTTCTTCAAATTAACGAGTTCAAATTTGTGTTTTTCTCTCGGTAACGAGTTGTCCTTCCGTAAAATAATGTCTTTTTCCCTAATAACGAGTTGACATCGCCGGAAATTTGTGTTTTCCCTTTATAACGAGTAAAAATTTGTGTTTTTTCTTTGGTAACGAGTTCAAATTCATGTTTTCTACTTATTAACGAGTTCAAATTTGTGTTTTTCTCTGGTAACGAGTTGTCCTTCCAGAAAAAAATGTCTTTTTCCCTAATAACGAGTTGACATCGCCCGAAATTTGTGTTTTCCCTTTATAACGAGTAAAAATTTATGTTTTTTCTGTGGTAACGAGTTCAAATTCATGTTTTCTACTTATTAACGAGTTCAAATTTGTGTTTTTCTCTGGTAACGAGTTGTCCTTCCAGAAAAAAAATGTCTTTTTCCCTAATAACGAGTTGACATCGCCGGAAATTTGTGTTTTCCCTTTATAACGAGTAGAAATTTGTGTTTTATCTTTATAACGAGTAATAATTTGTGTTTTTTCTTTGGTAACGGGTTCGAATTCATGTTTTCTTCTAATTAACGAGTTCAAATTTGTGTTTTTCTCTGGTAACGAGTTGTCCTTCCATAAAATAATGTATTTTTCCCAAATAACGAGTTGACATCGCCGGAAATTTGTGTTTTCCCTTTATAACGAGTAAAAATTTGTGTTTTTTCTTTGGTAACGAGTTCAAATTCATGTTTTCTACTTATTAACGAGTTCAAATTTGTGTTTTTCTCTCGGTAACGAGTTGTCCTTCCGAAAAAAAAATGTCTTTTTCCCTAATAACGAGTTGACATCGCCGGAAATTTGTGTTTTCCCTTTATAACGAGTAGAAATTTGTGTTTTTTCTTTGGTAACGAGTTCGAATTCATGTTTTCTTCTTATTAACGAGTTCAAATTTGTGTTTTTCTCTGGTTAACGAGTTGTCCTTCCAGAAAAAAATGTCTTTTTCCCAAATAACGAGTTGACATCGCCGGAAATTTGTGTTTTCCCTTTATAACGAGTAGAAATTTGTGTTTTCTCTTTATAACGAGTAAAAATTTGTGTTTTTTCTTTGGTAAAGGGTTCGAATTCATGTTTTCTTCTAATTAACGAGTTCAAATTTGTGTTTTTCTCTGGTAACGAGTTATCCTTCCAGAAAAAAAATGTCTTTTTCCCTAATAACGAGTTGACATCGCCGGAAATTTGTGTTTTCCCTTTATAACGAGTAAAAATTTGTGTTTTTTCTTTGGTAACGAGTTCAAATTCATGTTTTCTACTTATTAACGAGTTCAAATTTGTGTTTTTCTCTCGGTAACGAGTTGTCCTTCCGTAAAAAAAATGTCTTTTTCCCTAATAACGAGTTGACATCGCCGGAAATTTGTGTTTTCCCTTTATAACGAGTAGAAGTTTGTGTTTTTTCTTTGGTAACGAGTTCGAATTCATGTTTTCTTCTTATTAACGAGTTCAAATTTGTGTTTTTCTCTCGGTAACGAGTTGTCCTTCCGAAAAAAAAATGTCTTTTTCCCTAATAACGAGTTGACATCGCCGGAAATTTGTGTTTTCCCTTTATAACGAGTAGAAATTTGTGTTTTCTCTTTATAACGAGTAAAAATTTGTGTTTTTTCTTTGGTAACGGGTTCGAATTCATGTTTTCTTCTAATTAACGAGTTCAAATTTGGGTTTTTCTCTGGTAACGAGTTGTCCTTCCATAAAAAAATGTATTTTTCCCTAATAACGAGTTGACATCGCCGGAAATTTGTGTTTTCCCTTTATAACGAGTAAAAATTTGTGTTTTTTCTTTGGTAACGAGTTCGAATTCATGTTTTCTTCTTATTAACGAGTTCAAATTTGTGTTTTTCTCTCGGTAACGAGTTGTCCTTCCGTAAAAAAAATGTCTTTTTCCCTAATAACGAGTTGACATCGCCGGAAATTTGTGTTTTCCCTTTATAACGAGTAAAAATTTATGTTTTTTCTTTGGTAACGAGTTCAAATTCATGTTTTCTACTTATTAACGAGTTCAAATTTGTGTTTTTCTCTCGGTAACGAGTTGTCTTTCCGAAAAAAATGTCTTTTTCCCTAATAACGAGTTGACATCGCCGGAAATTTGTGTTTTCCCTTTATAACGAGTAGAAATTTGTGTTTTTTCTTTGGTAACGAGTTCGAATTCATGTTTTCTTCTTATTAACGAGTTCAAATTTGTGTTTTTCTCTCGGTAACGAGTTGTCCTTCCGAAAAAAAATGTCTTTTTCCCTAATAACGAGTTGACATCGCCGGAAATTTGTGTTTTCCCTTTATAACGAGTAAAAATTTGTGTTTTTTCTTTGGTAACGAGTTCGAATTCATGTTTTCTTCTTATTAACGAGTTCAAATTTGTGTTTTTCTCTCGGTAACGAGTTGTCCTTCCGTAAAAAAAATGTCTTTTTCCCAAATAACGAGTTGACATCGCCGGAAATTTGTGTTTTCCCTTTATAACGAGTAAAAATTTATGTTTTTTCTTTGGTAACGAGTTCAAATTCATGTTTTCTACTTATTAACGAGTTCAAATTTGTGTTTTTCTCTCGGTAACGAGTTGTCCTTCCGTAAAAAAAATGTCTTTTTCCCTAATAACGAGTTGACATCGCCGGAAATTTGTGTTTTCCCTTTATAACGAGTAGAAGTTTGTGTTTTTTCTTTGGTAACGAGTTCGAATTCATGTTTTCTTCTTATTAACGAGTTCAAATTTGTGTTTTTCTCTCGGTAACGAGTTGTCCTTCCGTAAAAAAAATGTCTTTTTCCCTAATAACGAGTTGACATCGCCGGAAATTTGTGTTTTCCCTTTATAACGAGTAAAAATTTGTGTTTTTTCTTTGGTAACGAGTTCAAATTCATGTTTTCTACTTATTAACGAGTTCAAATTTGTGTTTTTCTCTCGGTAACGAGTTGTCCTTCCGTAAAAAAAATGTCTTTTTCCCTAATAACGAGTTGACATCGCCGGAAATTTGTGTTTTCCCTTTATAACGAGTAAAAATTTGTGTTTTTTCTTTGGTAACGAGTTCAAATTCATGTTTTCTACTTATTAACGAGTTCAAATTTGTGTTTTTCTCTCGGTAACGAGTTGTCCTTCCGTAAAAAAAAATGTCTTTTTCCCTAATAACGAGTTGACATCGCCGGAAATTTGTGTTTTCCCTTTATAACGAGTAGAAATTTGTGTTTTCTCTTTATAACGAGTAAAAATTTGTGTTTTTTCTTTGGTAACGGGTTCGAATTCATGTTTTCTTCTAATTAACGAGTTCAAATTTGTGTTTTTCTCTCGGTAACGAGTTGTCCTTCCGTAAAAAAATGTCTTTTTCCCTAATAACGAGTTGACATCGCCGGAAATTTGTGTTTTCCTTTATAACGAGTAAAAATTTATGTTTTTTCTTTGGTAACAAGTTCAAATTCATGTTTTCTACTTATTAACGAGTTCAAATTTGTGTTTTTCTCTCGGTAACGAGTTGTCCTTCCGAAAAAAATGTCTTTTTCCCAAATAACGAGTTGACATCGCCGGAAATTTGTGTTTTCCCTTTATAACGAGTAGAAATTTGTGTTTTCTCTTTATAACGAGTAAAAATTTGTGTTTTTTCTTTGGTAACGGGTTCGAATTCATGTTTTCTTCTAATTAACGAGTTCAAATTTGTGTTTTTCTCTCGGTAACGAGTTGTCCTTCCAGAAAATAATGTCTTTTTCCCTAATAACGAGTTGACATCGCCGGAAATTTGTGTTTTCCCTTTATAACGAGTAAAAATTTGTGTTTTTTCTTTGGTAACGAGTTCGAATTCATGTTTTCTACTTATTAACGAGTTCAAATTTGTGTTTTTCTCTGGTAACGAGTTATCCTTCCGAAAAAAAATGTCTTTTTCCCTAATAACGAGTTGACATCGCCGGAAATTTGTGTTTTCCCTTTATAACGAGTAAAAATTTATGTTTTTTCTTTGGTAACGAGTTCAAATTCATGTTTTCTACTTATTAACGAGTTCAAATTTGTGTTTTTCTCTCGGTAACGAGTTGTCCTTCCAAAAAAAATGTCTTTTTCCCTAATAACGAGTTGACATCGCCGGAAATTTGTGTTTTCCCTTTATAACGAGTAGAAATTTATGTTTTCTCTTTATAACGAGTAAAAATTTGTGTTTTTTCTTTGGTAACGGGTTCGAATTCATGTTTTCTTCTAATTAACGAGTTCAAATTTGTGTTTTTCTCTGGTAACGAGTTGTCCTTCCAGAAAATAATGTATTTTTCCCTAATAACGAGTTGACATCGCCGGAAATTTGTGTTTTCCCTTTATAACGAGTAAAAATTTGTGTTTTTTCTTTGGTAACGAGTTCAAATTCATGTTTTCTACTTATTAACGAGTTCAAATTTGTGTTTTTCTCTCGGTAACGAGTTGTCCTTCCGAAAAAAATGTCTTTTTCCCTAATAACGAGTTGACATCGCCGGAAATTTGTGTTTTCCCTTTATAACGAGTAGAAATTTGTGTTTTTTCTTTGGTAACGAGTTCGAATTCATGTTTTCTTCTTATTAACGAGTTCAAATTTGTGTTTTTCTCTCGGTAACGAGTTGTCCTTCCAGAAAAAAAATGTCTTTTTCCCAAATAACGAGTTGACATCGCCGGAAATTTGTGTTTTCCCTTTATAACGAGTAGAAATTTGTGTTTTCTCTTTATAACGAGTAAAAATTTGTGTTTTTTCTTTGGTAACGGGTTCGAATTCATGTTTTCTTCTAATTAACGAGTTCAAATTTGTGTTTTTTCTCGGTAACGAGTTGTCCTTCCAGAAAAAAATGTCTTTTTCCCTAATAACGAGTTGACATCGCCGGAAATTTGTGTTTTCCCTTTATAACGAGTAAAAATTTGTGTTTTCTCTTTATAACGAGTAAAAATTTGTGTTTTTTCTTTGGTAACGGGTTCGAATTCATGTTTTCTTCTAATTAACGAGTTCAAATTTGTGTTTTTCTCTCGGTAACGAGTTGTCCTTCCGTAAAAAAATGTCTTTTTCCCTAATAACGAGTTGACATCGCCGGAAATTTGTGTTTTCCCTTTATAACGAGTAAAAATTTGTGTTTTTTCTTTGGTAACGAGTTCAAATTCATGTTTTCTTCTTATTAACGAGTTCAAATTTGTGTTTTTCTCTCGGTAACGAGTTGTCCTTCCGTAAAAAATGTCTTTTTCCCTAATAACGAGTTGACATCGCCGGAAATTAGTGTTTTCCCTTTATAACGAGTAGAAATTTGTGTTTTTCTTTGGTAACGAGTTCGAATTCATGTTTTCTTCTTATTAACGAGTTCAAATTTGTGTTTTTCTCTGGTAACGAGTTGTCCTTCCAGAAAAAAAAGTCTTTTTCCCAAATAACGAGTTGACATCGCCGGAAATTTGTGTTTTCCCTTTATAACGAGTAGAAATTTGTGTTTTCTCTTTATAACGAGTAAAAATTTGTGTTTTTTCTTTGGTAAAGGGTTCGAATTCATGTTTTCTTCTAATTAACGAGTTCAAATTTGTGTTTTTCTCTGGTAACGAGTTGTCCTTCCAGAAAAAAATGTCTTTTTCCCTAATAACGAGTTGACATCGCCGGAAATTTGTGTTTTCCCTTTATAACGAGTAAAAATTTGTATTTTTTCTTTGGTAACGAGTTCAAATTCATGTTTTCTACTTATTAACGAGTTCAAATTTGTGTTTTTCTCTGGTAACGAGTTGTCCTTCCGTAAAAAAAATGTCTTTTTCCCTAATAACGAGTTGACATCGCCGGAAATTTGTGTTTTCCCTTTATAACGAGTAGAAGTTTGTGTTTTTTCTTTGGTAACGAGTTCGAATTCATGTTTTCTTCTTATTAACGAGTTCAAATTTGTGTTTTTCTCTGGTAACGAGTTGTCCTTCCAGAAAAAAATGTCTTTTTCCTTAATAACGAGTTGACATCGCCGGAAATTTGTGTTTTCCCTTTATAACGAGTAGAAATTTGTGTTTTCTCTTTATAACGAGTAAAAATTTGTGTTTTTTCTTTGGTAACGGGTTCGAATTCATGTTTTCTTCTAATTAACGAGTTCAAATTTGGGTTTTTCTCTCGGTAACGAGTTGTCCTTCCGAAAAAAATGTCTTTTTCCCTAATAACGAGTTGACATCGCCGGAAATTTGTGTTTTCCCTTTATAACGAGTAAAAATTTGTGTTTTTTCTTTGGTAACGAGTTCGAATTCATGTTTTCTTCTTATTAACGAGTTCAAATTTGTGTTTTTCTCTCGGTAACGAGTTGTCCTTCCGAAAAAAAATGTCTTTTTCCCAAATAACGAGTTGACATCGCCGGAAATTTGTGTTTTCCCTTTATAACGAGTAAAAATTTATGTTTTTTCTTTGGTAACGAGTTCAAATTCATGTTTTCTACTTATTAACGAGTTCAAATTTGTGTTTTTCTCTCGGTAACGAGTTGTCCTTCCGAAAAAAATGTCTTTTTCCCTAATAACGAGTTGACATCGCCGGAAATTTGTGTTTTCCCTTTATAACGAGTAGAAATTTGTGTTTTCTCTTTATAACGAGTAAAAATTTGTGTTTTTTCTTTGGTAACGGGTTCGAATTCATGTTTTCTTCTAATTAACGAGTTCAAATTTGTGTTTTTCTCTCGGTAACGAGTTGTCCTTCCGTAAAATAATGTCTTTTTCCCTAATAACGAGTTGACATCGCCGGAAATTTGTGTTTTCCCTTTATAACGAGTAAAAATTTGTGTTTTTTCTTTGGTAACGAGTTATTCATGTTTTCTTCTTATTAACGAGTTCAAATTTGTGTTTTTCTCTCGGTAACGAGTTGTCCTTCCGAAAAAAATGTCTTTTTCCCTAATAACGAGTTGACATCGCCGGAAATTTGTGTTTTCCCTTTATAACGAGTAGAAATTTGTGTTTTTTCTTTGGTAACGAGTTCGAATTCATGTTTTCTTCTTATTAACGAGTTCAAATTTGTGTTTTTCTCTCGGTAACGAGTTGTCCTTCCGTAAAAAAAATGTCTTTTTCCCTAATAACGAGTTGACATCGCCGGAAATTTGTGTTTTCCCTTTATAACGAGTAGAAATTTGTGTTTTCTCTTTATAACGAGTAAAAATTTGTGTTTTTTCTTTGGTAACGGGTTCGAATTCATGTTTTCTTCTAATTAACGAGTTCAAATTTGTGTTTTTCTCTCGGTAACGAGTTGTCCTTCCGTAAAAAAATGTCTTTTTCCCTAATAACGAGTTGACATCGCCGGAAATTTGTGTTTTCCCTTTATAACGAGTAAAAATTTGTGTTTTTTCTTTGGTAACGAGTTCAAATTCATGTTTTCTACTTATTAACGAGTTCAAATTTGTGTTTTTCTCTCGGTAACGAGTTGTCCTTCCGAAAAAAATGTCTTTTTCCCTAATAACGAGTTGACATCGCCGGAAATTTGTGTTTTCCCTTTATAACGAGTAGAAGTTTGTGTTTTTTCTTTGGTAACGAGTTCGAATTCATGTTTTCTTCTTATTAACGAGTTCAAATTTGTGTTTTTCTCTGGTAACGAGTTGTCCTTCCAAAAAAAAATGTCTTTTTCCCTAATAACGAGTTGACATCGCCGGAAATTTGTGTTTTCCCTTTATAACGAGTAGAAATTTGTGTTTTCTCTTTATAACGAGTAAAAATTTGTGTTTTTTCTTTGGTAACGGGTTCGAATTCATGTTTTCTTCTAATTAACGAGTTCAAATTTGTGTTTTTCTCTCGGTAACGAGTTGTCCTTCCGTAAAAAAATGTCTTTTTCCCTAATAACGAGTTGACATCGCCGGAAATTTGTGTTTTCCCTTTATAACGAGTAAAAATTTGTGTTTTTTCTTTGGTAACGAGTTCGAATTCATGTTTTCTTCTTATTAACGAGTTCAAATTTGTGTTTTTCTCTCGGTAACGAGTTGTCCTTCCGTAAAAAAAATGTCTTTTTCCCTAATAACGAGTTGACATCGCCGGAAATTTGTGTTTTCCCTTTATAACGAGTAAAAATTTGTGTTTTTTCTTTGGTAACGAGTTCAAATTCATGTTTTCTTCTTATTAACGAGTTCAAATTTGTGTTTTTCTCTCGGTAACGAGTTGTCCTTCCGTAAAAAAAAAATGTCTTTTTCCCAAATAACGAGTTGACATCGCCGGAAATTTGTGTTTTCCCTTTATAACGAGTAAAAATTTGTGTTTTTTCTTTGGTAACGAGTTCAAATTCATGTTTTCTACTTATTAACGAGTTCAAATTTGTGTTTTTCTCTCGGTAACGAGTTGTCCTTCCGAAAAAAATGTCTTTTTCCCTAATAACGAGTTGACATCGCCGGAAATTTGTGTTTTCCCTTTATAACGAGTAAAAATTTGTGTTTTTTCTTTGGTAACGAGTTCGAATTCATGTTTTCTTCTTATTAACGAGTTCAAATTTGTGTTTTTCTCTCGGTAACGAGTTGTCCTTCCGTAAAAAAATGTCTTTTTCCCTAATAACGAGTTGACATCGCCGGAAATTTGTGTTTTCCTTTATAACGAGTAAAAATTTGTGTTTTTTCTTTGGTAACGAGTTCGAATTCATGTTTTCTTCTTATTAACGAGTTCAAATTTGTGTTTTTCTCTCGGTAACGAGTTGTCCTTCCGTAAAAAAAAATGTCTTTTTCCCTAATAACGAGTTGACATCGCCGGAAATTTGTGTTTTCCCTTTATAACGAGTAAAAATTTGTGTTTTTTCTTTGGTAACGAGTTCAAATTCATGTTTTCTACTTATTAACGAGTTCAAATTTGTGTTTTTCTCTCGGTAACGAGTTGTCCTTCCGAAAAAAAATGTCTTTTTCCCTAATAACGAGTTGACATCGCCGGAAATTTGTGTTTTCCCTTTATAACGAGTAGAAATTTGTGTTTTCTCTTTATAACGAGTAAAAATTTGTGTTTTTTCTTTGGTAACGGGTTCGAATTCATGTTTTCTTCTAATTAACGAGTTCAAATTTGTGTTTTTCTCTCGGTAACGAGTTGTCCTTCCGTAAAAAATGTCTTTTTCCCTAATAACGAGTTGACATCGCCGGAAATTTGTGTTTTCCCTTTATAACGAGTAAAAATTTGTGTTTTTTCTTTGGTAACGAGTTCGAATTCATGTTTTCTACTTATTAACGAGTTCAAATTTGTGTTTTTCTCTCGGTAACGAGTTGTCCTTCCGTAAAAAAAATGTCTTTTTCCCTAATAACGAGTTGACATCGCCGGAAATTTGTGTTTTCCCTTTATAACGAGTAAAAATTTATGTTTTTTCTTTGGTAACGAGTTCAAATTCATGTTTTCTACTTATTAACGAGTTCAAATTTGTGTTTTTCTCTCGGTAACGAGTTGTCCTTCCGAAAAAAATGTCTTTTTCCCTAATAACGAGTTGACATCGCCGGAAATTTGTGTTTTCCCTTTATAACGAGTAGAAATTTGTGTTTTTCTTTTAACGAGTAAAAATTTGTGTTTTTTCTTTGGTAACGGGTTCGAATTCATGTTTTCTTCTTATTAACGAGTTCAAATTTGTGTTTTTCTCGGGTAACGAGTTGTCCTTCCAGAAAAAAATGTCTTTTTCCCTAATAACGAGTTGACATCGCCGGAAATTTGTGTTTTCCCTTTATAACGAGTAAAAATTTGTGTTTTTTCTTTGGTAACGAGTTCGAATTCATGTTTTCTTCTTATTAACGAGTTCAATTTTGTGTTTTTCTCTGGTAACGAGTTGTCCTTCCAGAAAAAAATGTCTTTTTCCCAAATAACGAGTTGTCATCGCCGGAAATTTGTGTTTTCCCTTTATAACGAGTAAAAATTTATGTTTTTTCTTTGGTAACGAGTTCAAATTCATGTTTTCAACTTATTAACGAGTTCAAATTTGTGTTTTTCTCTGGTAACGAGTTGTCCTTCCAAAAAAAAATGTATTTTTTCCTAATAACGAGTTGACATCGCCGGAAATTTGTGTTTTCCCTTTATAACGAGTAGAAGTTTGTGTTTTTTCTTTGGTAACGAGTTCGAATTCATGTTTTCTTCTTATTAACGAGTTCAAATTTGTGTTTTTCTCTGGTAACGAGTTGTCCTTCCTGAAAAAAATGTCTTTTTCCCTAATAACGAGTTGACATCGCCGGAAATTTGTGTTTTCCCTTTATAACGAGTAGAAATTTGTGTTTTCTCTTTATAACGAGTAAAAATTTGTGTTTTTTCTTTGGTAACGGGTTCGAATTCATGTTTTCTTCTAATTAACGAGTTCAAATTTGTGTTTTTCTCTGGTAACGAGTTGTCCTTCCATAAAATAATGTCTTTTTCCCTAATAACGAGTTGACATCGCCGGAAATTTGTGTTTTCCCTTTATAACGAGTAAAAATTTGTGTTTTTTCTTTGGTAACGAGTTCGAATTCATGTTTTCTACTTATTAACGAGTTCAAATTTGTGTTTTTCTCTCGGTAACGAGTTGTCCTTCCGAAAAAAATGTCTTTTTCCCTAATAACGAGTTGACATCGCCGGAAATTTGTGTTTTCCCTTTATAACGAGTAAAAATTTATGTTTTTTCTTTGGTAACGAGTTCAAATTCATGTTTTCTACTTATTAACGAGTTCAAATTTGTGTTTTTCTCTCGGTAACGAGTTGTCCTTCCGTAAAAAAAAATGTCTTTTTCCCTAATAACGAGTTGACATCGCCGGAAATTTGTGTTTTCCCTTTATAACGAGTAGAAATTTGTGTTTTCTCTTTATAACGAGTAAAAATTTGTGTTTTTTCTTTGGTAACGGGTTCGAATTCATGTTTTCTTCTAATTAACGAGTTCAAATTTGTGTTTTTCTCTCGGTAACGAGTTGTCCTTCCGTAAAATAATGTCTTTTTCCCTAATAACGAGTTGACATAGCCGGAAATTTGTGTTTTCCCTATATAACGAGTAAAAATTTGTGTTTTTTCTTTGGTAACGAGTTCAAATTCATGTTTTCTACTTATTAACGAGTTCAAATTTGTGTTTTTCTCTGGTAACGAGTTGTCCTTCCAAAAAAAATGTCTTTTTCCCTAATAACGAGTTGACATCGCCGGAAATTTGTGTTTTCCCTTTATAACGAGTAGAAATTTGTGTTCGAATTCATGTTTTCTTCTTATTAACGAGTTCAAATTTGTGTTTTTCTCTCGGTAACGAGTTGTCCTTTAAAAAAAATGTCTTTTTCCCAAATAACGAGTTGACATCGCCGGAAATTTGTGTTTTCCCTTTATAACGAGTAGAAATTTGTGTTTTCTCTTTATAACGAGTAAAAATTTGTGTTTTTTCTTTGGTAACGGGTTCGAATTCATGTTTTCTTCTAATTAACGAGTTCAAATTTGTGTTTTTCTCTCGGTAACGAGTTGTCCTTCCGTAAAATAATGTCTTTTTCCCTAATAACGAGTTGACATCGCCGGAAATTTGTGTTTTCCCTTTATAACGAGTAGAAGTTTGTGTTTTTTCTTTGGTAACGAGTTCGAATTCATGTTTTCTTCTTATTAACGAGTTCAAATTTGTGTTTTTCTCTCGGTAACGAGTTGTCCTTCCGTAAAAAAAAATGTCTTTTTCCCTAATAACGAGTTGACATCGCCGGAAATTTGTGTTTTCCCTTTATAACGAGTAGAAATTTGTGTTTTCTCTTTATAACGAGTAAAAATTTGTGTTTTTTCTTTGGTAACGGGTTCGAATTCATGTTTTCTTCTAATTAACGAGTTCAAATTTGGGTTTTTCTCTCGGTAACGAGTTGTCCTTCCGTATAAAAATGTCTTTTTCCCTAATAACGAGTTGACATCGCCGGAAATTTGTGTTTTCCCTTTATAACGAGTAGAAATTTGTGTTTTCTCTTTATAACGAGTAAAAATTTGTGTTTTTTCTTTGGTAACGAGTTCGAATTCATGTTTTCTTCTAATTAACGAGTTCAAATTTGTGTTTTTCTCTCGGTAACGAGTTGTCCTTCCGTAAAAAATGTCTTTTTCCCTAATAACGAGTTGACATCGCCGGAAATTTGTGTTTTCCCTTTATAACGAGTAGAAATTTGTGTTTTTTCTTTGGTAACGAGTTCGAATTCATGTTTTCTTCTTATTAACGAGTTCAAATTTATGTTTTTCTCTAGTAACGAGTTGTCCTTCCGTAAAAAAAATGTCTTTTTCCCTAATAACGAGTTGACATCGCCGGAAATTTGTGTTTTCCCTTTATAACGAGTAGAAATTTGTGTTTTCTCTTTATAACGAGTAAAAATTTGTGTTTTTTCTTTGGTAACGGGTTCGAATTCATGTTTTCTTCTAATTAACGAGTTCAAATTTGTGTTTTTCTCTCGGTAACGAGTTGTCCTTCCGTAAAAAATGTCTTTTTCCCTAATAACGAGTTGACATCGCCGGAAATTTGTGTTTTCCCTTTATAACGAGTAAAAAGTTTGTGTTTTTTCTTTGGTAACGAGTTGAATTCATGTTTTCTTCTTATTAACGAGTTCAAATTTGTGTTTTTCTCTCGGTAACGAGTTGTCCTTCCGTAAAAAAAATGTCTTTTTCCCTAATAACGAGTTGACATCGCCGGAAATTTGTGTTTTCCCTTTATAACGAGTAGAAATTTGTGTTTTCTCTTTATAACGAGTAAAAATTTGTGTTTTTTCTTTGGTAACGGGTTCGAATTCATGTTTTCTTCTAATTAACGAGTTCAAATTTGTGTTTTTCTCTCGGTAACGAGTTGTCCTTCCGTAAAAAAATGTCTTTTTCCCTAATAACGAGTTGACATCGCCGGAAATTTGTGTTTTCCCTTTATAACGAGTAAAAATTTGTGTTTTTTCTTTGGTAACGAGTTCGAATTCATGTTTTCTTCTTATTAACGAGTTCAAATTTGTGTTTTTCTCTCGGTAACGAGTTGTCCTTCCGTAAAAAAATGTCTTTTTCCCTAATAACGAGTTGACATCGCCGGAAATTTGTGTTTTCCCTTTATAACGAGTAAAAATTTGTGTTTTTTCTTTGGTAACGAGTTCGAATTCATGTTTTCTTCTTATTAACGAGTTCAAATTTGTGTTTTTCTCTCGGTAACGAGTTGTCCTTCCGTAAAAAAAAATGTCTTTTTCCCTAATAACGAGTTGACATCGCCGGAAATTTGTGTTTTCCCTTTATAACGAGTAGAAATTTGTGTTTTTCTTTATAACGAGTAAAAATTTGTGTTTTTTCTTTGGTAACGGGTTCGAATTCATGTTTTCTTCTAATTAACGAGTTCAAATTTGTGTTTTTCTCTCGGTAACGAGTTGTCCTTCCGTAAAAAAATGTCTTTTTCCCTAATAACGAGTTGACATCGCCGGAAATTTGTGTTTTCCCTTTATAACGAGTAGAAATTTGTGTTTTCTCTTTATAACGAGTAAAAATTTGTGTTTTTTCTTTGGTAACGGGTTCGAATTCATGTTTTCTTCTAATTAACGAGTTCAAATTTGTGTTTTTCTCTCGGTAACGAGTTGTCCTTCCGTAAAAAAAAATGTCTTTTTCCCTAATAACGAGTTGACATCGCCGGAAATTTGTGTTTTCCCTTTATAACGAGTAAAAATTTGTGTTTTTTCTTTGGTAACGAGTTCGAATTCATGTTTTCTTCTTATTAACGAGTTCAAATTTGTGTTTTTCTCTCGGTAACGAGTTGTCCTTCCGAAAAAAAATGTCTTTTTCCCTAATAACGAGTTGACATCGCCGGAAATTTGTGTTTTCCCTTTATAACGAGTAGAAATTTGTGTTTTCTCTTTATAACGAGTAAAAATTTGTGTTTTTTCTTTGGTAACGGGTTCGAATTCATGTTTTCTTCTAATTAACGAGTTCAAATTTGGGTTTTTCTCTCGGTAACGAGTTGTCCTTCCGTAAAAAAAAATGTCTTTTTCCCTAATAACGAGTTGACATCGCCGGAAATTTGTGTTTTCCCTTTATAACGAGTAGAAATTTGTGTTTTCTCTTTATAACGAGTAAAAATTTGTGTTTTTTCTTTGGTAACGGGTTCGAATTCATGTTTTCTTCTAATTAACGAGTTCAAATTTGTGTTTTTCTCTCGGTAACGAGTTGTCCTTCCGTAAAAAATGTCTTTTTCCCTAATAACGAGTTGACATCGCCGGAAATTTGTGTTTTCCCTTTATAACGAGTAGAAATTTGTGTTTTTTCTTTGGTAACGAGTTCGAATTCATGTTTTCTTCTTATTAACGAGTTCAAATTTGTGTTTTTCTCTCGGTAACGAGTTGTCCTTCCGTAAAAAAAATGTCTTTTTCCCTAATAACGAGTTGACATCGCCGGAAATTTGTGTTTTCCCTTTATAACGAGTAGAAATTTGTGTTTTCTCTTTATAACGAGTAAAAATTTGTGTTTTTTCTTTGGTAACGGGTTCGAATTCATGTTTTCTTCTAATTAACGAGTTCAAATTTGTGTTTTTCTCTCGGTAACGAGTTGTCCTTCCGTAAAAAATGTCTTTTTCCCTAATAACGAGTTGACACGGAAATTTGTGTTTTCTTTATAACGGAAATTTGTGTTTTCCCTTTATAACGAGTAAAAATTTGTGTTTTTTCTTTGGTAACGAGTTCGAATTCATGTTTTCTTCTTATTAACGAGTTCAAATTTGTGTTTTTCTCTCGGTAACGAGTTGTCCTTCCGTAAAAAAATGTCTTTTTCCCTAATAACGAGTTGACATCGCCGGAAATTTGTGTTTTCCCTTTATAACGAGTAAAAATTTGTGTTTTTTCTTTGGTAACGAGTTCGAATTCATGTTTTCTTCTTATTAACGAGTTCAAATTTGTGTTTTTCTCTCGGTAACGAGTTGTCCTTCGAAAAAAAATGTCTTTTTCCCTAATAACGAGTTGACATCGCCGGAAATTTGTGTTTTCCCTTTATAACGAGTAGAAATTTGTGTTTTCTCTTTATAACGAGTAAAAATTTGTGTTTTTTCTTTGGTAACGGGTTCGAATTCATGTTTTCTTCTAATTAACGAGTTCAAATTTGTGTTTTTCTCTCGGTAACGAGTTGTCCTTCCGTAAAAAAATGTCTTTTTCCCTAATAACGAGTTGACATCGCCGGAAATTTGTGTTTTCCCTTTATAACGAGTAGAAATTTGTGTTTTCTCTTTATAACGAGTAAAAATTTGTGTTTTTTCTTTGGTAACGGGTTCGAATTCATGTTTTCTTCTAATTAACGAGTTCAAATTTGTGTTTTTCTCTCGGTAACGAGTTGTCCTTCCGTAAAAAATGTCTTTTTCCCTAATAACGAGTTGACATCGCCGGAAATTTGTGTTTTCCCTTTATAACGAGTAGAAATTTGTGTTTTTTCTTTGGTAACGAGTTCGAATTCATGTTTTCTTCTTATTAACGAGTTCAAATTTGTGTTTTTCTCTCGGTAACGAGTTGTCCTTCCGTAAAAAATGTCTTTTTCCCTAATAACGAGTTGACATCGCCGGAAATTTGTGTTTTCCCTTTATAACGAGTAGAAATTTGTGTTTTTTCTTTGGTAACGAGTTCGAATTCATGTTTTCTTCTTATTAACGAGTTCAAATTTGTGTTTTTCTCTCGGTAACGAGTTGTCCTTCCGTAAAAAAAAATGTCTTTTTCCCTAATAACGAGTTGACATCGCCGGAAATTTGTGTTTTCCCTTTATAACGAGTAGAAATTTGTGTTTTCTCTTTATAACGAGTAAAAATTTGTGTTTTTTCTTTGGTAACGGGTTCGAATTCATGTTTTCTTCTAATTAACGAGTTCAAATTTGTGTTTTTCTCTCGGTAACGAGTTGTCCTTCCGTAAAAAATGTCTTTTTCCCTAATAACGAGTTGACATCGCCGGAAATTTGTGTTTTCCCTTTATAACGAGTAAAAATTTGTGTTTTTTCTTTGGTAACGAGTTCGAATTCATGTTTTCTTCTTATTAACGAGTTCAAATTTGTGTTTTTCTCTCGGTAACGAGTTGTCCTTCCGTAAAAAAATGTCTTTTTCCCTAATAACGAGTTGACATCGCCGGAAATTTGTGTTTTAACCCTTTATAACGAGTAAAAATTTGTGTTTTTTCTTTGGTAACGAGTTCGAATTCATGTTTTCTTCTTATTAACGAGTTCAAATTTGTGTTTTTCTCTCGGTAACGAGTTGTCCTTCCGTAAAAAAAAATGTCTTTTTCCCTAATAACGAGTTGACATCGCCGGAAATTTGTGTTTTCCCTTTATAACGAGTAGAAATTTGTGTTTTCTCTTTATAACGAGTAAAAATTTGTGTTTTTTCTTTGGTAACGGGTTCGAATTCATGTTTTCTTCTAATTAACGAGTTCAAATTTGTGTTTTTCTCTCGGTAACGAGTTGTCCTTCCGAAAAAATGTCTTTTTCCCTAATAACGAGTTGACATCGCCGGAAATTTGTGTTTTCCCTTTATAACGAGTAGAAATTTGTGTTTTTCTCTTTAACGAGTAAAAACGTAAGTTCGAATTCATGTTTTCTTCTAATTAACGAGTTCAAATTTGTGTTTTTCTCTCGGTAACGAGTTGTCCTTCCGTAAAAAAATGTCTTTTTCCCTAATAACGAGTTGACATCGCCGGAAATTTGTGTTTTCCCTTTATAACGAGTAGAAATTTGTGTTTTCTCTTTATAACGAGTAAAAATTTGTGTTTTTTCTTTGGTAACGGGTTCGAATTCATGTTTTCTTCTAATTAACGAGTTCAAATTTGTGTTTTTCTCTCGGTAACGAGTTGTCCTTCCGTAAAAAAATGTCTTTTTCCCTAATAACGAGTTGACATCGCCGGAAATTTGTGTTTTCCCTTTATAACGAGTAGAAATTTGTGTTTTTTCTTTGGTAACGAGTTCGAATTCATGTTTTCTTCTAATTAACGAGTTCAAATTTGGGTTTTTCTCTCGGTAACGAGTTGTCCTTCCGTAAAAAAAATGTCTTTTTCCCTAATAACGAGTTGACATCGCCGGAAATTTGTGTTTTCCCTTTATAACGAGTAGAAATTTGTGTTTTCTCTTTATAACGAGTAAAAATTTGTGTTTTTTCTTTGGTAACGGGTTCGAATTCATGTTTTCTTCTAAGTAACGAGTTCAAATTTGTGTTTTTCTCTCGGTAACGAGTTGTCCTTCCGTATAAAAATGTCTTTTTCCCTAATAACGAGTTGACATCGCCGGAAATTTGTGTTTTCCCTTTATAACGAGTAGAAATTTGTGTTTTCTCTTTATAACGAGTAAAAATTTGTGTTTTTTCTTTGGTAACGGGTTCGAATTCATGTTTTCTTCTAATTAACGAGTTCAAATTTGTGTTTTTCTCTCGGTAACGAGTTGTCCTTCCGTAAAATAATGTCTTTTTCCCTAATAACGAGTTGACATCGCCGGAAATTTGTGTTTTCCCTTTATAACGAGTAGAAATTTGTGTTTTTTCTTTGGTAACGAGTTCGAATTCATGTTTTCTTCTTATTAACGAGTTCAAATTTGTGTTTTTTCTCGGTAACGAGTTGTCCTTCCAGAAAAAAATGTCTTTTTCCCTAATAACGAGTTGACATCGCCGGAAATTTGTGTTTTCCCTTTATAACGAGTAGAAATTTGTGTTTTCTCTTTATAACGAGTAAAAATTTGTGTTTTTTCTTTGGTTCAAATTCATGTTTTCTTCTAATTAACGAGTTCAAATTTGTGTTTTTCTCTGGTAACGAGTTGTCCTTCCAGAAAAAAATGTCTTTTTCCCTAATAACGAGTTGACATCGCCGGAAATTTGTGTTTTCCCTTTATAACGAGTAGAAGTTTGTGTTTTTTCTTTGGTAACGAGTTCGAATTCATGTTTTCTTCTTATTAACGAGTTCAAATTTGTGTTTTTCTCTGGTAACGAGTTGTCCTTCCAGAAAAAAATGTCTTTTTCCCAAATAACGAGTTGACATCGCCGGAAATTTGTGTTTTCCCTTTATAACGAGTAAAAATTTATGTTTTTTCTTTGGTAACGAGTTCAAATTCATGTTTTCTACTTATTAACGAGTTCAAATTTGTGTTTTTCTCTGGTAACGAGTTGTCCTTCCAGAAAAAAATGTCTTTTTCCCTAATAACGAGTTGACATCGCCGGAAATTTGTGTTTTCCCTTTATAACGAGTAGAAATTTGTGTTTTGTCTTTATAACGAGTAAAAATTTGTGTTTTTTCTTTGGTAACGGGTTCGAATTCATGTTTTCTTCTAATTAACGAGTTCAAATTTGGGTTTTGCTCTGGTAACGAGTTGTCCTTCCATAAAAAAATGTCTTTTTCCCTAATAACGAGTTGACATCGCCGGAAATTTGTGTTTTCCCTTTATAACGAGTAGAAATTTGTGTTTTCTCTCTATAACGAGTAAAAATTTGTGTTTTTTCTTTGGTAACGGGTTCGAATTTCTTCTAATTAACGAGTTCAAATTTGTGTTTTTCTCTGGTAACGAGTTGTCCTTCCAGAAAAAAATGTCTTTTTCCCTAATAACGAGTTGACATCGCCGGAAATTTGAGTTTTCCCTTTATAACGAGTAGAAGTTTGTGTTTTTTCTTTGGTAACGAGTTCGAATTCATGTTTTCTTCTCATTAACGAGTTCAAATTTGTATTTTTCTCTGGTAACGAGTTGTCCTTCCGTAAAAAAAATGTCTTTTTCCCTAATAACGAGTTGACATCGCCGGAAATTTGAGTTTTCCCTTTATAACGAGTAGAAATTTGTGTTTTCTCTTTATAACGAGTAAAAATTTGTGTTTTTTCTTTGGTAACGGGTTCGAATTCATGTTTTCTTCTAAGTAACGAGTTCAAATTTGGGTTTTTCTCTCGGTAACGAGTTGTCCTTCCGTATAAAAATGTCTTTTTCCCTAATAACGAGTTGACATCGCCGGAAATTTGTGTTTTCCCTTTATAACGAGTAGAAATTTGTGTTTTCTCTTTATAACGAGTAAAAATTTGTGTTTTTTCTTTGGTAACGGGTTCGAATTCATGTTTTCTTCTAATTAACGAGTTCAAATTTGTGTTTTTCTCTCGGTAACGAGTTGTCCTTCCGTAAAAAAATGTCTTTTTCCCTAATAACGAGTTGACATCGCCGGAAATTTGTGTTTTCCCTTTATAACGAGTAGAAATTTGTGTTTTCTCTTTATAACGAGTAAAAATTTGTGTTTTTTCTTTGGTAACGGGTTCGAATTCCTGTTTTCTTCTAAGTAACGAGTTCAAATTTGGGTTTTTCTCTGGTAACGAGTTGTCCTTCCAGATAAAAATGTCTTTTTCCCTAATAACGAGTTGACATCGCCGGAAATTTGTGTTTTCCCTTTATAACGAGTAGAAATTTGTGTTTTCTATTTATAACGAGTAAAAATTTGTGTTTTTTCTTTGGTAACGGGTTCGAATTCATGTTTTCTTCTAATTAACGAGTTCAAATTTGTGTTTTTCTCTGGTAACGAGTTGTGCTTCCAGAAAATAATGTCTTTTTCCCTAATAACGAGTTGACATCGCCGGAAATTTGTGTTTTCCCTTTATAACGAGTAGAAATTTGTGTTTTTTCTTTGGTAACGAGTTCGAATTCATGTTTTCTTCTTATTAACGAGTTCAAATTTGTGTTTTTCTCTGGTAACGAGTTATCCTTCCAGAAAAAATGTCTTTTTCCCTAATAACGAGTTGACATCGCCGGAAATTTGTGTTTTCCCTTTATAACGAGTAGAAATTTGTGTTTTCTCTTTATAACGAGTAAAAATTTGTGTTTTTTCTTTGGTTCAAATTCATGTTTTCTTCTAATTAACGAGTTCAAATTTGTGTTTTTCTCTGGTAACGAGTTGTCCTTCCAGAAAAAAATGTCTTTTTCCCTAATAACGAGTTGACATCGCCGGAAATTTGTGTTTTCCCTTTATAACGAGTAGAAGTTTGTGTTTTTTCTTTGGTAACGAGTTCGAATTCATGTTTTCTTCTTATTAACGAGTTCAAATTTGTGTTTTTCTCTGGTAACGAGTTGTCCTTCCGTAAAAAAAAATGTCTTTTTCCCAAATAACGAGTTGACATCGCCGGAAATTTGTGTTTTCCCTTTATAACGAGTAAAAATTTATGTTTTTTCTTTGGTAACGAGTTCAAATTCATGTTTTCTACTTATTAACGAGTTCAAATTTGTGTTTTTCTCTGGTAACGAGTTGTCCTTCCAGAAAAAATGTCTTTTTCCCTAATAACGAGTTGACATCGCCGGAAATTTGTGTTTTCCCTTTATAACGAGTAGAAATTTGTGTTTTGTCTTTATAACGAGTAAAAATTTGTGTTTTTTCTTTGGTAACGGGTTCGAATTCATGTTTTCTTCTAATTAACGAGTTCAAATTTGGGTTTTCTCTTGGTAACGAGTTGTCCTTCCAGAAAAAAATGTCTTTTTCCCTAATAACGAGTTGACATCGCCGGAAATTTGTGTTTTCCCTTTATAACGAGTAGAAATTTGTGTTTTCTCTCTATAACGAGTAAAAATTTGTGTTTTTTCTTTGGTAATGGGTTCGAATTTCTTCTAATTAACGAGTTCAAATTTGTGTTTTTCTCTGGTAACGAGTTGTCCTTCCAGAAAATAATGTCTTTTTCCCTAATAACGAGTTGACATCGCCGGAAATTTGTGTTTTCCCTTTATAACGAGTAGAAGTTTGTGTTTTTTCTTTGGTAACGAGTTCGAATTCATGTTTTCTTCTCATTAACGAGTTCAAATTTGTATTTTTCTCTGGTAACGAGTTGTCCTTCCAGAAAAAAATGTCTTTTTCCCTAATAACGAGTTGACATCGCCGGAAATTTGAGTTTTCCCTTTATAACGAGTAGAAATTTGTGTTTTCTCTTTATAACGAGTAAAAATTTGTGTTTTTTCTTTGGTAACGGGTTCGAATTCATGTTCGTAAATTCATTTGGGTTTTTTTCGAGTTGTTCGATAAAAATGTCTTTTTCCCTAATAACGAGTTCAAATTTGTGTTTTTCTCTTTATAACGAGTAAAAATTTGTGTTTTTTCGTAAGTTGTCCGAGTTCCGTAACGATAAAAATGTCTTTTTCCCTAATAACGAGTTGACATCGCCGGAAATTTGTGTTTTCCCTTTATAACGAGTAGAAATTTGTGTTTTCTCTTTATAACGAGTAAAAATTTGTGTTTTTTCTTTGGTAACGGGTTCGAATTCATGTTTTCTTCTAATTAACGAGTTCAAATTTGGGTTTTTCTCTCGGTAACGAGTTGTCCTTCCGTAAAAAATGTCTTTTTCCCTAATAACGAGTTGACATCGCCGGAAATTTGTGTTTTCCCTTTATAACGAGTAGAAATTTGTGTTTTCTATTTATAACGAGTAAAAATTTGTGTTTTTTCTTTGGTAACGGGTTCGAATTCATGTTTTCTTCTAATTAACGAGTTCAAATTTGTGTTTTTCTCTCGGTAACGAGTTGTCCTTCCGTAAAATAATGTCTTTTTCCCTAATAACGAGTTGACATCGCCGGAAATTTGTGTTTTCCCTTTATAACGAGTAGAAATTTGTGTTTTTTCTTTGGTAACGTAAGTTCGAATTCATGTTTTCTTCTTATTAACGAGTTCAAATTTGTGTTTTTCTCTCGGTAACGAGTTGTCCTTCCGTAAAAAATGTCTTTTTCCCTAATAACGAGTTGACATCGCCGGAAATTTGTGTTTTCCCTTTATAACGAGTAGAAATTTGTGTTTTCTCTTTATAACGAGTAAAAATTTGTGTTTTTTCTTTGGTTCGAATTCATGTTTTCTTCTAATTAACGAGTTCAAATTTGTGTTTTTCTCTCGGTAACGAGTTGTCCTTCCGTAAAAAAATGTCTTTTTCCCTAATAACGAGTTGACATCGCCGGAAATTTGTGTTTTCCCTTTATAACGAGTAGAAGTTTGTGTTTTTTCTTTGGTAACGAGTTCGAATTCATGTTTTCTTCTTATTAACGAGTTCAAATTTGTGTTTTTCTCTCGGTAACGAGTTGTCCTTCCGTAAAAAAATGTCTTTTTCCCAAATAACGAGTTGACATCGCCGGAAATTTGTGTTTTCCCTTTATAACGAGTAAAAATTTATGTTTTTTCTTTGGTAACGAGTTCA